>CAUZXS010006633.1:5000-12500 GCA_963585895.1 Sepioteuthis lessoniana
TTCAGTGTTTGGGTGTCAATCTGAGGATACTGCTGTGGATTTGAAAAGAGTTGGATGAGTCCAATGGTTTTTACGAAGGTATGGCAGCATGGAAGCCTCACTCTGATTGTTCTCATAAGAAAAGAAGTCCCGAAATTACTCATCCAGGCAATGATTATCAACGATCACAGCAAGTCAATCAAGTCCATAGCGAGTGACATAGGAGTGTCTGAGTTTCTTATCTGGCATGTAGTGCATGAAGACATTCGGTATTTCTCATACAAGATGAGAAAGGACCAATTTTTATCACAGGCCATGAACGACAAGAGGAAAGATCGTGCTGCAAGGCTTTTCAACAAACTCAAACATCCCCTTCAACCGAACATGCCTTAGTTTTGCTTAGATGAGTTAAATTTCTGTCATGACCACTTGGTGAACTCATAAAACAATCGTTGTCTTGATCTGCTCCCACAAAATATGCCGACAGTAATGAAAAGCTAAACACCCAGTCTACATCATGATATTTAGGGTGGTCCCTAGCGATGATGCCATGCCTCTATTCATCTTCCCACGTGGCTTCAGACTCAACCTGGGGACTTACATCAAGTGTCTGGAGGAAATAGTATTGTCCTGGATGAAGCGGATGGCTGCTGGAAGACCCTAAGTCTGGCAAAGGACTCTGTGCCATGCCACTCAGGCAGAAGAATCCGGTGTTCACAGTTAGTAAATCTCTGCGACCACATCACCCTTAACCGGGCCATTGGCCTAGTGAGTAGAGTATTTGCCAATCGTCCAGGAGACCTGAGTTCAATCCCAGAGGCTCAAAAATGGTACTTGATACCTCCTTGATTAACACTCAGCATTATAAGGTAAGGATCAATGGTAAAGTGGAGCAATCCAAGGAATGGAAAAGTGCCCTCCCTACACCTCGGTGTAGTAGCTATTGAAAAGGGAGCCCTCGACTAAGGTCGCCAACTTTACTTTACTTACTTTACCCTTAGCATCTGGGCGCTGGAATCCCCTTAATTATTATGTGTGGGGAGCGGTTGAGTGAGACACTAATAAAATTCCATGCAACACCAGAGATGAACTAGAGGCAAGGATAACAGCAACATTTACCAATTTATACAAGGAGACAATTGGAAAGGCTTGCAGGTGATTTTAAAGTCGTCTGGAGACTGTAATTGAAGCCAATAGCGATTTGATTTAATAAATTTATTCTATTGAATATCAAGATATTTCTATTTGATTTTTTTATATATATCTGATATAGTGAGATGTCAATGTTATTTTAATTTTTCGCATATTTTAGACGACAATTTACCCATCGTACCCTATATATACATATAGGTCCGAATATATATATATGTATGGTTGTTTGTGGGTTATTTCTTACACAGAAAACCATAAACTTTTTATTGAAAAAACAAACTCTGGCGTTAAACATGTTTTTCGATCCAAAGCATCAATTCCTCTGACCCAGAGTCTCACCATTTTGACACCACCAGACTTTGTTATGATTGAGTAGATGATTTTAACGACATGTCAACCTGTCACGGGTTATTTTATACCTAGATGTTAGAAAATCGCGTATATTTTATGCTTATATTTACATTTTATCTGTAGTAACACCGGCTCATTGGCCAGTGGGTAGAGTGTTCGGGAGACCCGGGTTCAATCCCAGGTCGCGTCATACCAAAGATTTTAAAATGGTACTTGATACCTCCTTGCTTAACACTCAGCAATATAAGGTACGTATCAAGGGTAAAGTGGAGCAATCCAGGGAAAGGAGTAGCGCCTTCTCCTACACCTCGGTATGGAAGCTATTGGAAAGGGAGCCTTCTGGTCGCCCTCGACTAAAGGGAGACAACTTTACTAACTTTATCTGTAGTTTCTTAAGAGATTTTTTACACAAAAAGTATCGGCAAATATTCCTTCATGTGTACTGTTTAAATTCTCAAAAAGGAATGTTTGAGAAGGTTCGGTTTCGGTTTGGTTCCTTTGTTTAATGGCATATCAACCTTCGTGGTTTATTTAATGCTAAACTCATCCTTGTTAAAAAAAAAACAGTAGTGCCACAATTCAATCCATAAAAGGTGTTCATATCTTTTCCAAGGGTATTTTTCCAAAGTGATTATACCGTGAGAAAGTTGTGAATCCCACCCTCCTAAATATGGGTTGAATAGTAAAACTAATTTTTTTTTTACATGAATGACTTTGGCGTTAGGGTTAATATGTCATTTAATAAAGAAACTAAAATCCAAACCTAACAGCTGTTAGCATTATAACTAATGAAAATCCCGCTCCCTTCCTCTCTCTTTTGTGCCTTTTTCCCGGGACATAAGGGTCCTTTTGAGTTCTTGAGTTTGTATCCTTTGTTCTAAGCATATTAACCAGTTTTCGCTACATTTTACTTTTTGTCTCATACTCTCGAACTTAATTTTCCTCCTAACACCCTGTACAAATATAGTGACTGTCACTTCTTTACGGAAGAAGGTCATCTCCTGAATCTCAACGCCCCCTTGTAAGCCCTGTCGCATATGTGACAAGCAAAAGATCGGTCTTTTATCGTTGACATTAACCTCGTGCACTCTCATATGGCTTCCCAGACCTGCAGCAGGCCCATATACTTTATCTCAGAATTGACTCGAATAACCTGTTGGCTGTTGAGGAAAAGTCTGTGTAATAATCAGCCTGCAATAGTTTGTTGTCATGAGATCTAATGCAAATGCGGCTTTGTAACAAATATAGAATCTACCTGAGATCTTCTCGATGAATTCATCGCTGGTAAATTGGCCGTAGTAACCTAATGGTTGGTAAATTTATCGATTGGTAAATTTATCGCTGGTAAATTCGACGTATGAAATTAATTGCTAATATAGGAGTTCCCTAACCGTAATCCTTTAGCTCTTTTTATTAAATTCTTAAAAGTAATGATTAAATTCTGAATTTAGCCGCGAATAATCTACCAGAGGGAGATTTACCATACGATGAATTTACCGACCAGGAATTTACCACACGATGAATTTATACAGCTGAATTTACAGACGATAACTTTACCGAACACTTACCCGAGCCAGGGATTGAGCAGACGACCATCACATAACAAGATACGCTTTAACCAACGTTTTTATCAGATTTTTAAACGACTAAAATGGATACCTGGAAAAGCCAGGAGAGTACAACAACCGTTATGTTAATGAGGACACTTGTCCAAGTACATCACTGTATAATCATAAAGTACATCACTGTATAATCATAAAGTACATTACTGTATAATTATAAAGAATAAGCTTAATTATTCACTCATTTTTATGTTGTCAATAATATATACAAAGTCGACGTTGAGGATTTTTATCTTTGTTACTTTATCACCTTTGGTATTAAAAACTCAGGAAGTTGATATGCCATTAAACAGAAAAATAAATAAATAAACCAAACATATTGCTTTATGATTGGAAAAATATCTAAACGTCCAATGAACTTATTGGCTTCTCGCATTATCAACGGTTCATGATATTGAGGCTTCTATTACAGAAGGATTCAAAAATTCTGAATAAGATTAATTAGCCACGAACGAATTTACCAGCAATAAATTTATGATACGATGACTTTATTGAAAATGAATTTACTAGGTACTTATCCAGGAATTGAACTCACGACCACCGTGCAAGTCAATATGCCTTTGAAAAAAAAAAAAAAAAAAAAAAAACTAAAGCAAATATATTGCTTTATGGTTGGAAAAAATCTAAATAAACCATGAAATCATTGTGTTCTCGCAAAAACAGCGGTCCATGATGATATTGTTGCGTCTATTCGGGATGGATTTGAAAAATTCTAAATAGAATTTCTTAAAATATGATTAAAATGTCGGGTGATAAAACGATGAATTTTAACGTGGATGCGGATTCAACAAAATTATCTGTATTTATTCGACTGAAAATTGCTTTATTATCTAAGAAAATATCAAGTGTATTTATCTAAAAAAAATGTCCTGTGATTTGCCATTTTTTCAGATTTAATTATATATTTATATATATATAATCAAGTTTGCAATATGCATAAATTAGTAGAGCTCAATATCAGTGATAGAGCATCTATATCTAAGTTAGGATGGCGTAGACGTAATTATATCAAAAGATAGCGTTGAAAGCTCGTGCGATCATCTGATCAGGTCTTGTTCTGATGATCGCATTACAAGAAACTGACAGTAACCAAGCGCTGTTGATTCTATGTCTACGCTATCATAAGTTGTCTTTAAAACGACTATGCTCAATATTTGTCGATAGAGCTACTTGTAAAGTGAAAACGTATTAAAACATGAAAAGCTGCAAAAAGATTGGATAAATCAATAAATTAAAAATTTTTGTTCTATAACTTTTCTGAACATCATTTTTTTCAAACGCTTTTTTGATTATACTTCTACTACTACTACTACTACTAATGATAATAATAATATACACTGGGAATGGTGCAAGAGATTAAAGTTTGACGATAGTACCACATGGTATATCCACAAATCAGAATCTGTCTGAGAGAATGAGACAAAATTCTCATGGATTTTGAGATACAAATGTATAACCCATTCCCGGCCAGAAGACCAGATTAAGAGTTAATTATCACGAAAAAAAAAACAACAACTAAAAACCATGGCATTTATTGGATTTTGCCGTTCCAACGGACCACAGAGTGAAAATAAAAGAAAGCAAAGAGATAAACAAATACTTGGACCTTGCCAGAGTACTGAATAAACAATGAAACATAAAAGTGACGGTGATACCAATTGTAGTTGATGCACTCGGAACATTTCGAAAAATTTGGGAAAAAAGAGGAAGAATTGAGACTAGCAATACCACAGCATTTCTTAGATCGGTTAGAATACTCAATAGAGTCCTGGAGACCTGAAGAGACTTGCTGTCAAACCGACTCTAGGGAAAGACCACTATTAAATAGTTTTGGGGCATATCCAGAACATTCGTCGGTGGAAGGGTCTTACTCCTCCACGGAGATACCGCCGATGTATTCCACAGACCCAGTCGACTGGGCTGCTTACAAAATAGACACTTGTGATATTAAGCATATTTGATTTCATATAGAAAAAACCTATGAATTCATTTCATTCACACATTGTTTAATAGCTTGAGTGTGAACATCCTGTTTTCTTGTGACTAATTCTTCGGAGTGGTTGGTTGGTTGGTTTTATGGTGTATCACACCTTGTTGGGTTATTACAAACTGTTTGAAGTGGTTGATTGTCGGGTGAGGATTATAGCGTTAATTTGATATGCTTTACAGCACAAGGCCCCAGGTATGAAAAACCCAGTAAAAAACAATGAAAGAAAGAATTTATGGAAGTTATAATATCTGGCTAACCGTTGTTCCGCAGTGAGGCGTTTGCAAAGAATGAAATAAGCCTTCAGAAATTGTTAAAATTGGTTTATAGGGCTATGCTAACGTTTTTCTTTTTCGGTACCTTTTTTTTTTTCTTTTGTTATTTCTTTCTCGTTCAATGTTTCTATTTTTTCCTCTTTCTTTTGCTTTTTCTCTCTCTGTCTCTAATTCATTCTTTCTTTTTATTTTTCTCCTTCTTTTGTTATTTCTCTCTCTATCATTCTTTCTTTTTATTTTTCTTTATTTTTCTTTCTCTTTCTATTTCTTTTGTTATTTCCCTCTTTGCCATTTTTTCTTTTTCCTTCTTTTTCTTTCTCTTTCACTTTCTTTTCTTATCTATCTATCTATCTATCTATCTATCTCTTTTTCTCACACTTTTTTCTTTCTTTTTCTAGCCCTCTTTCTTTCTTTATTTCTTTCTAAAAGACTGGATATATATTTGCTGGCTGTATTTGTCATGCCATCTGAAAGGGACCCTAGTTATAAGCTTATATAAACAGCGCGCGATAAAATGCTTTATGGTGTTGCTTAGTAACCTAAAGTATTTAACAAATGAACAGGCAGGGTTCCACTTCAACGTTGTTATTTCTCAACTCTTCCGTCTGACTAGTCGCCGTTCTGCATTTTAACTATTTAAGTGACCTGTTTGGACCTCTTTTCACATTCTTAATTTACAAGTGTTTAAATCTCTAAATAAATACACCAAAACATTTTTCACTGATTGTCATCAAAATATTGAACTTTGCTCTACAATACTCTTATTCAAGCAGCCATCTAATCTTATATATTAAAACTGATCTCGAGTACAACCAGACTAGCCATTAATTTCAGATTTAAACAATTGCTAGCATCTTGGGTACCCCAGCATGGTATCATTGTTAACTTATGTTTCGTGAATTCGTGAACCTATAGAGTTGATATACTGTTAAACAAACCGAACCATACCAAACATCTCAGCTTTAGCCTTAAAAATGACCAATGATCCAGTAAGCATATTTTTTTTTTACAATTTCTATACAAAATTTAACTAATCATTCTTAGTCTTGTTCGAAGGCAGGATAATACTAGTAAAACATTTATACGGGATAATACAAGTAAAACACATTTAAACAGGATAACACGAGTAAAAAGATATTTAGCAAGGATATTACTAAAAAATATTTAAGCAAAATAATGCTGGTTCAAAATATAAGAACAGGATAATACTAGTTAAGAATATTTAAAGAGGATAATATTAGTAAAGATTATCCAAACAAAATAATGCCGGTAAAAAATATTTAAACGGGATAATATCGGTAAAAAATATCTAATCGCAATAATACTAGTAAAGGATATTTAAACAGCATTATACAAGAGAAAAATATTTCAACCGGATAACATTACTAAAATATCTTAAGATAATACAAGTTAAAACTGTTTAAACAGGATAATATGAGCAAACATTATTCAAACAGAATTAAACGGTTAAAGATTATTTCAGCTGGATAATACTAGTAAAAAATATTTAAATGGGATAAGTAAAGTAAGCGACCTTCGTCGAGGGTGACCCGAAGGCTCCCTTTTCAATAGCTACTACACCGAAGTGTAAGGGAGGGCGCTACTCTATTCCTTGGATTGCTCCACTTTACTCTGGATCCGTACCTTATAAAGCTGACGGTTAAGCAAGGCGGTATCAAGTACCATTTTTGGAGTCTTTGGTATGACTCGACCTGGAATTAAACCACGCTCTCCCAGACCATTGCCAAACACTCTACTCATTAGATCAACCAATATTAACAGGATGAAACTAGTAAAAAATATCTAAACGGAATGACACTTGTAAAAATATCCAAGCAGATATTGCCCGAGGTATTTGATGCCAAAATATTGTTTATAAAAGCGCCCAAATTTCAATGGCCTTGTGCCAAATCTAAGAATTTGCGATCTAATTGTTAACTAGCAACGCAAGCAGGAGATCATTCCTAGTGAGTATGATAACCACTCTTCTTTTATATATATATATATATATATATATATATATATATATATATATCGGTGAGTAATTATCATACCTCGAAGATTATTAAATGTATACATTTTTTAAGTAGCTTACAATCGAGTCACTCTGAAAGAAACGTCTTCCGCCAGGTCT
>CAUZXS010006633.1:17500-62763 GCA_963585895.1 Sepioteuthis lessoniana
ACTCTTATTGGATACTCCTACACCTTGGATTTCCTCCTTGGATCTTATAAAGAATATATATATATATATATATATATATATATATATATATATATTCCACCTATAAAATAAAACAGAATAAAAAAAATCACAACTTATAATTTCACGTGGCCGAACCACAAGTGACGTTTTATCCTGTTTTTATCTTATTTCAGAGTTGAAATATTCTGCTATTGTTCTGTATTTGTGTGCATAAAGCACTGTATTTTACTAATTCAAAACGTTTTTAGTAAAATTATAATGTATATATATATAGTCATCCAGACAGACTAATTTGTATTATTACAACTCTTCAGTGTGGCTTGACACGTTGAACGCTTAAAGCTGGGATCGAAAACTGCCCAACTTTACGTAAGACTTAGTATCATACTGCTCAGCCAACAAACGATCCACGTCAGCACGGGAATTATAAGGCAGTATATGGTAGCTTTCGTTTGTTTACATTTTTGCCAATGGTCCACATTGCATACAAGCGATCCCAAATTAACTAGTCATGTTAAAGGTTAAGTGGTCGCGCATTAACCATGACTGGTTAATTTGGCATCGTTTGTAAGCAATGTGGACCGTTGGCCCAGTGCTAGAGTTTCGGCTCTGCTTTCTGCGGTTGCTGGTTCGATGTGCACTGCTGATGAAGTCGAAACAACTGTCCAGGGTTCCGTATGTCGCATGGAAGTACTTGCTGGATTTTCTAGTCCTGATAATTCAATTAATATATATATGTGTATATAGTCGGCGTCCGAAGACAATGAGTGTAGATTATTCGTGTACAGAATACATGCAGCGTTTCATATAAATCTATGGGAGTACTCAATGTTTGGCTCTTGTTCAAATCAAGCGTCTAAGTCATCTGAAGTGACGAAGATTATATTCTTCGCCGAAATAAATTTATAATGACAATTTAACTAGGTTTGAGTTTTCTTCCAGTTACATAACAGACACACACACACACACACACATATATATATATATTGATGATATATTTTGCTCTATCTATAAATATTGATCATTATCATTGATAGAGCGTAAATACATATATATATATATATAGATATGAGTGGGATTTGTCAAGAGTATGCTTATTTAATTATAGGCGATCTTGATTTACAAAAATTGATCAGGTACATGGTCAATAATTTATGAGCGACAGTTGGTCGAATTTTCATACATTAAAGATATCATGTCAATAAATCAAGGGTCAACTAAAACACGAATTTATTGGTTAATTTTCAATTTTATAAAATATTTTCAAAATATTATTTGTTATTAATAAATATGGAAAAAGTATTCACTAGTTAACGAAGTGGTCAAAACAAAACACCCCTTGCATATATTCGTATATTTGTCGATTTCACTAAAGCATTTTGGATAGATTCTTTATTTGGAAATTCAGAGTAAGATATCCTATTTATTTCCCGAAATTTGATAGCTCTTAACGAATGCGAAAAACTAAAATGGAGATTTTCCCACTATTTTTGAGGGTTGAATCTCCTTTTTATGGAGGGTAGCAAGATTGAGTTAAGCCAGTTTTTCAGTTGGTCTAAGATTGCTTATTATTTTAAATAAACTGGACATAATAGCGTAAAAATGCCTTAAAGTCATTTTAGAGGTATAATATTCGATTCATGTAAAAAGAAAAACCAAGTTAAATCACGGTTTTTGGAACTCTTTAATTATGTAGTGAGGTTTATGTCTGTAATTTTATCAATTGTGCTTATTATTAAACCAAAATATGACTAAAATGTTTTTAGTGTTCTTTAGGTTTCTTTCGCGAGTTATTTACGCAAATTTGACGGTGTTTGTTTTCATTTTAAAGCATTTTTAAGGCATTACGTCCGGTTTAAGTAAAAAACAAGAAGACCTCATGGTTTTTGGAACCAATTAAGGACGTAGGGCGAGGGATAACTGCATGTTAAAAACATACTAGACCATAAATATATAAAAGTTATGATTGGATAACGTCAGTTGGTTCATGTAGTAACTTAAAAGATTCTTCAAAATATTAATGGCGTCTAGTTTTTAAAAAATACAGTAAGATCTTTTGAAGTTTTTTGAAAAGGTGAATGGCCTTAAAGTCTTTGTTGTTGAAAGTATGAAAAATTGATACACTAAAAAATGTCTTGCCGATCGTATATCGACTTTGAAATTATCTAATGCGATAAAAAGAAGAGAGAAAAAATCTCGTTGAAAATCTCGTTGCAAACGAGATTGCACACAGCAATGAATACGCATGGCCATGTCCATCATAAATATTCATAAGGGCAATTACGGGTGTTTGCTAGAGTACAGCTTTTACATGTAATCACACACATACACATAGTCATATATCATTATAATTATCATCATTAAGGCGTACTGATTACACGGATTCCGTTTAATATCTCTCACCATCCGTCCATATCGATCATCGAACTTGGCATATCGACTAGACGGTATTCAGTGTTCTCATATAGATGATGAATGTAAGTTTTTGCTGTTTGGCCGGCATTGGTGTATCCATGTGTAGGAGTCCATGTGTAGTTCATGGAAAAACGTCGCATATGAGTTTGTCGTTATTTCTTCGGCAGTGCTCAAAATGTCTTGCTTGTTTTGGATGGTTTGCAAGTTGGGAGGTTAGTGACCGTACAATTGCTGTTTTGTAAGGAGCACTTTCCTGGATTTATTAAGAATAGCATGCAGCATCCTTGTGTAGGTCCCCTCGAGCTTTCTTTTCAGAAGTTTGAATCCATTCAGTTTACAGCCTGATTCCGTGTTTTATTTTATCAGAGAGATCAGATTTTCATATAGTCGATAATCAGTTAACAGCAATCTACACTTTACGTATGTTGTTAGTATATGTTGACATTGCTTTCAGTATATGAGATATTACTACCAGAGTATCCTAATTTCAGAGGCTTGATTATGATGTACTTTTAATACAGGGGGTATAGTCAGTCTATTTTAATGCCTGCCGATTTGGCTGGACAATTTAAAGTCATGGTTATACATTTTTTCCTGATAAATCAATTATTTTTCCCAAATTTGAGCTGAGTTATTGATGGACTGGGAAAAATCTGTATTTACAGTTGAATTAGTTACTATCTCTTCATGAATTCGTATACAGCTTTGTAAAAGTCGGTAGTGAGCAATAAATTTTGTGAGCAACTTCTTTTCTTTCTTTCGATCATTTTTTTGTAGGGGGTTGTTTATAAAAATCAATAGGATGAATACTCAGCTACCAAAATATTTTCCATATTACTTTTTATAACCAGGATGGGCACCAAACTATTTCGCATCCTAGGCAAATTTCTTCCCAGCCCCCTAAAATAACTAAGTATTATTTATTTATTTTTTTATTTATCAAGGAAAAATAAATGTCATCTACGTATTTTAGTCGGGTGAGGAAGGGAATTTTCTAGCATTTATTTAATTTTTGTTTAGATCGTTTCTCCTGAAAATTAAGTACTGTGCCCATAAGAAATCTGCGTAATAAGGACTGCCGAGTTTGGACAAAAAAGTTGCCCCAGCACTTCTTACTCACATTTTCTCTAAATAAGTATCACGTGATTTTAGGTCAGAGCAAAAGTTTCTTGCATTTTTTGAACCACAGCATCATTATTCAGAAAAGTATTTTCACTAAGAACGATTCCTGATGCGATTCGATAAATTCTTTGATTGCTCTTTAGATACTTTTGTCACATCTGCCCGTGGTGAAAAGGGTTGAGTTAATACAAACCCATAGCTTTGGGGGTGGAGAGGGATGTCATTCGCGTGGCATGAAACAGAAACAGTCACGGCCAGGTTTTGAACTCAGGACGCAAAGTCTACTTTCTGCAATAGTCGTTATACGACAAGTAATTTTTATTTAAAGGGTTTATCTCAATCTAATTTATATATACCACTTCAAAGTAATGACGATTGTGTTTCGGGGCCCATCTGATTCAGATGTGCCTTTCTTTGCTTCTAACCTTTATTTCTCAACTTCCTTTCTCTCCTAATGTCTATAAAGTTTAATTCCATTTATTTCAATCATTAATCTCCGAAGCTCTGTCAGATCAGGCTGTAGAATACACCAACTGCATCTTAGCAGAAGATTAAAACCCTCCCCCAACGAGTGTCCGAGATATGATATTTACGAGAATCATTAAATAAGTTTCCAGACTTTTTTCGTATGGGCACTTTTATTGATAGTACCCACATAAAACTCTAGTCCCCTTTCGAAGTAATCTCCTTCGGCTGCAATGCATTTGTTGTACCGTTACAACAACTTCTGAAAGGCGTCATGGAAGTCCTCTGGTGTGAGCGTGTCAATGACCTTCGTCATAGCCTCTTTCATCTCCTCAATTGTCTCATAACGACTGCCTCTGAGCTTAGGGAATAAGCAAAAGCCACAGGGAGCAAGGTCTGGACTATAGGGAGGCTGAGTAACTGTCTTGATCATATTTACCCAACCCCTCCGCTCGGGCAGGATATGACACAAGGTCAATTTTTTAAGCGGAGTTTAACAGGTTTGAATTCAGAGTTTTCCTTCTCCTAGACTAGTTGCCTCACCAAGGCTGAAGAACCTAGTCTGCCCTACTATTTACCCATAGCTGGAGGGAGAATAATTCTTGATGCCTATCTTGGTCAAATAGTCTGTAAGAAGGATGGAGTTGATGACTGGTGCATTGTCCTGCTGGAAATGTCACTGACCCGATTTGAAGAGTGCTGGCCTCTTCCGACGGAATATCTTCCTGAACTCCCTTAAAACCTTAACATAGTAACCCTAACCATAACCCTTTGGCAAATCAACTCTGGTCTATTGACTTCCTTACTCCTCCCAAACCTCTCATCATCCCTCACAGACTCCCTGCCTTCCTTGAATCTTTTATGCCACTCAAAAACTGATGCTCGATTAATGCAAGATTGTCCAAAAGCAGTCTGAAGCATTCCATATGTTTCTCTGGCATTTTTCTCCAAGTTTAAAACAGAATTTTATTGCATATCGTTCTTCTAAAGTGTCCTCACGTCCAGATTGCATTTTTGAAATTCACCAGCTGTGACAATCAGGCTTTAGTAGGGTGTATTCCACTTGCTGCTGTAGCTGTTCATTTGAAGCTGAAATCATAAAAATTGGTCAGTCTTCTCATAAGATGTATAGCAATAACATAGTGAATTTTCAAGAGTCTACGACAATTTTAAGTGTCTGTACAAAAAAGTCTGGAAACCTATTGAAGGCACCACGTAACTATGAGTTAACAAATGATTAATATCAAACAGAATTATTATTATTAGATTGCAGTACTTGAAACCATTTCACTGTGAGTAAACAAATGAGCTCGGGTTTTGGAATTGAATAACCCACAAGTGTTGATATACTATAAAGCGCAATCAAATGAATCTAGGAGTTTCTAATTGCTAAAATGCTGGACGATGGCCTTGAAGTAAATGAGTTCGATCTCCAGTCACGCTGTTACTTTCACTTTCGGATAGCTACCCTTGAGAACCGTACGAATGCTTTTATCCCTCAGTATTATAGCTGTTCTTCTCCATGGTGCCCTGGCATTAAATAACATACAAAGATTGATATACCATTAAAGAAGGAAATCAAAGATAACTTCAACCGATCGACAACCAATATTCATTGCACTGAGGCATCAGCTTCTTAAAAAAGAAGCGCTCAATTTTTATAAATCTTTCTACATATTCATAATTTTAACTGTTAGGGAAAAAAAAAATATATATATGAGAATACGGCTGCTGGTATTGTGAGCACATCGGGTAGTTTAATAGTTAGCATACTTGACTAGCAAACCGGCAAGAGTGAGTTCGAGTCTCATTGGGTGCCCCATTAATTCGGCTTTTGCCATATCTAAGCAAAACGCTTAGTAAATTACTACTCTGCTGGTATTGGGGCTTAATTAAGAATTTTCCTTCTTCTTTAATTGCTTAATCTTAGCGAGACCAATTTACTTACTGCTGACTCAGGTGGTTGGAAAGAAGATATGGATTTATGCTTTTTATGAGGCGGGTGGTTTTGAGACTCGGGTGGTTGGAAAGAAGATATGAATTTATGCTTTTTATTAGTACGCGGTGAAACGCAAAGATCCTCGTCCTCAATTTGAACTTGCCTCGCACAGCAAATTTTCTAAGATGATTGTCCACGCCTCCAGATTTTGAAATAGAAAGGTTTTCATGATAAGGTCTTTGATGGATAGATTGTTTGATTTTAACGGCATCTCAACCTGTATATAATGTTCCTACCTTATATAAAAAGTCTGAATACAGTTGGAAGGTTTCAAATATTCCTTTCTAATAATAATAGTTATATAGTTTCTAGTAATTATTTCTATTTGTTAATAATGATTTGTTTGAAAGTATTTATACGCTTTCAAGTAATTAATAGTAATCCTTAGTAAGCAATTATAGTAAGTAAAGTTGTCGACCTTAGTCGAGGGAGATCCAAAGGCTCCCTTTTCAATAGGTACTACACCGAAGTGTAAGGAAGGACGCTACTCCATTCCCTGTATTACTCCACTTTACCCTTCATCCTTATCTTATAATGCTGAGTGTCAAGCGAGGCAGCATCAAGTACCATTTTTTGAGTCTTTGATATAACTCGACCTGGGATTGAACTCCTGTCTTTTGGACAATTAGCGAACACTCTACTGATTAGGCCAATTGCCCGGAAGCAATTATAGGTTCAAGTAACTATTCTTAATACAACTAATTTACGGTTATAGGGCATCAGGTATTCTTATCGAATAGGAATAATTTTTCAACTGATCTATTTGACCCATAGATGGGATCCTAACAAGTACTACCACTCCGTGGCAGAGTGGACCTGGGAGTACTAGCAATTGAGGGGGTATTCCTCACTGCCTCTATCTCTAGAACTGAAGTCTCAACATAAGATGCAGTTTAGTATCATTCGCAGGACACATTTTTAAAAGCCTCTGCAAAGGATACAGTCAGCAAATTCTAAGCACCGTCGAAAGAGCGACTGTCAAGAATGATGAAAAGATGAATTCATATTAGTATTTTTTAGATTTGCCAAACTTGAACGTTAGTTTGGATCTCCTCTTGTCTCAAATCCTTTGAGTCATTTGCAATCTTGGGCAATATAAACAGATTCTGTTCAAATACTTATGAGTAGTATGCTAAATACAAGTATCAATGCAAGACTCAAAAGTGGTGCTTAAAGATGGCGCTGGTTTCTTTTTTGCCAAATTGTACTTAGGTTAACTAAACAATTCTTAAGACAAGCCCATCAGGTTCACGACTTGTCTATCATAACATAAAAATTTCTCAGGGTAAGTTCTGCTTCTTGACTTTCCTAATGCATAGGATTATACATCTCCCTAAACAGTCGCTTTTAGTTTATACAAGATTTCCCAACGTGTCTACCTGAATAACTGTTTTGAATTTTCGAGGAAGGTCTAATTTTTACGAAGCCATGAAACACTCTTATCTCTCGGCCTTAGCAACCGAGATCTGTTTGAATTCTTTTTTTCGGGATGACCCACGTCGAGGATCTTCTGCGCCAAATACCATCCGGGTACCTGTCTTGTGGCATCGACAGCAGTAAAGATCACCGGAAGCCGAGCGATAAGTCGGTTTATTTATTTATGGAGATAACTTTGTCTATGTTCACCTTTTAAAGTTGATAGCAGATTGAGAATAATCTTACACTTCATTGCTTACGAAGACAGCAGCAAAGAGTTTTCAAAGGTCAGCTTAGTCAGACATAAGATCAAGAGACTTGTCCACTCAGTGGAGCTTGAAAATCTCACTTGTGAAAACGTCGCTCTCTCATTTAATACCGGTAAAAATAAGTGGAAAAGTGGATATATCAAACACTTACAACGGATTTAGTCGTAATGTTTCGTTCTTTATTAAAGGAAGAACTTCTTCAGACTTGAATCAAAGAACGAAATATCACTAATAAACCCGTTGTAAGTGTTTGATTTATCCACTTTTCCACTTACGTTTATCATCTTGTCAGATTTACCAAAATCTACCATTTGTCCATATATATATATATATATATATATATACCAGACTGGAAATTCATCGTTTCAAAGAGTAAACAAGAGAATAAGTGGAAAGGAGAAAACAAATTGAAGAGAAGGATAAAGAAAGGAAGTCTACATTAAATGAAAGAAAGTGAGAGAGTGTGTGTGTGTGAGGCACAGAGAATAGAGAGAGAGAGAGAGAGAGAGAGAGAGAGAGAGAGAGAGAGAGAGAGAGATGATAATGATAAAGACGAAGAGGAAGAAGAGAGTGTATTGATGTTCAGGAGAAAAATAAAAATTTAGTGAGACAAAGAAACTGAGAGATAGATTGTGTGTGTTTGTGTGTGTGTGTGTGTTCGTATGTGTGTGTGTGTGAGAGAGAGAGAGAGAGAGATAGAGAGAGAGAGAGAGAGTGTGTGTGTGTGTGTGTATGTGTGTGTGAAAGAGAGAGAGAGAGAGAGAGTCATTATGATAATGGAGAAAATAGCGGTCAAGAGAGGTTTAGTTGATTTTTTAACGGCATGGGTTATACAATACTGAAAGTTGGGTTAATATTGAAAGTTGATTCCGTCGGAAATGTTTGATTGCAATCATGACTATATTTTCAATGTGCCATTGAATTTTTAAAAAATTGCATCTTTTCAATAATTATTTGTTTGCACACAGTTATATGGTTTCAAGTATTCCTATGTAATACAAATAACTTGGTTTCAAGCATTCCCATCTAATATTTAATATTCATACACAATTACATAATTTAAAGTAACTATTCCTACATAATGTTAATAGTCATTTGTTTGCACACAGTTATATGCTTTCAAGTATCCCTATCTAATACTAACTACCGCTCGTAGTCAGTGTAGTCATGGGAGTAATAGTAATGAAGGGGTACTCTACACTCCCCAGATTTTCAGAAATGAAACCTATCAGATGCAGTTTAATGTTATACCAGGACATCGCTTTTTCTTTCCAAGGGTTCTTCCTCTCTATACGAGATACAGTCAGCGTGTTCTAAGCCCCAGGTTGCCTTATCCGTTGCATATTGATCCTTGACCGAGCCGTCAAGGACGCACCTGTGAAAATAACCAGAAACAGTAACGTATTGAACAGAAATCGTGGGTGTTATGAAATGTTATATGCGTATGCCCACCTGAGAGTTTCAGTCGGAGTGCGAGTTTGTCAGTGTCAGCTTACAGCGGTCAGCCGGGTCGGCAGATAGAGAACCGTGGCTGTTGGGGGGGGGGGCAAGCGGCCCTCTCGCGAGGACCGGTTGAGTACGTCTCGTCGGAAGAGAAGACGTAAGGCCTTGAAGATAACACTGACCGGCTAAGAAGAAATTTTGGGTCATTATAGCAGTCTGTATTCGTCTCCTTCCATTCGTCTGTCTCACACCACAGAAGCGTTGGTCCCTTTTTGAAAGAATTAAAAGACCATTATGTTTTCGTTAAAGAAAGTGTTGTGGTTTTGTATAGCATATCCACCACGGGCTTAATCTTTTCTGGTGACCACAAAATTCAAGTACTGAAAAAGAATTAACTCTTGCGAATGTCTTTGAGGCTAGTTTGTTTATATTCATTGCATTTATTAGTCTTAGCCTTGTACCTTGTGCTGTAGAATACACCGACTGCTACTCTGCAGAGGGGTAAGATCTACACGAGTGGCACAGTCAGTTGGGACTGGAGAATACACCGACTGCTACTCTGAAAAGGAATAAGACCCCCACAACGAGTGGCCCGGTCAGTTGCGACAGAAGAATACACCGACTGCTTCTCTGTAGAAGAGTAAGACCCCCAACAAGGAGTGGCCCAGTCGGTTGGTACTGTAGAAAACATCGGCTGCGCCTCTGCAGAGTGGTAAGACTCCCAACAAGTGTCCTGTATATGACATTGGACAACCTGATGGTGAAGTTCCAGTAATGCTGGAGCTTTGGGGAATGCAGAGTACCCCTTCATTACCATCGTTTCCAGGTCCACTCTGGCCCGGAGTGGTAGCACCTGATAGGGTCCTATGTATGGGTCAAATAGGAGTAAAGTGCGTACTTAAGCTAAACTGAATTATCTGAAATAAAACTGTTTTGACATTTAACCCTGTGTATTGCTTAGTCGGCAGGAGCTGTAGAATACACTAACTGGATCTCTGCAGAGGAGTAAGACCCCTCCAACAAGTGTCTTGGATATGACACTAAACAATCTGATGGTGAGGTTCCAGTCATGCTGGAGCTTTGGGGAATGCGGAAGTACCCCTTCATTACCATCGTTCCAAGGTCTACTCTGCGTACTTAGGCAAAACTGAACTGCTTAGAATAGAACTGTTTTGACATGTAAACTGCGTACTTATGCAAAATAGATTGAAATAGCTGAGTGGATGTCGGCGTTTTCTATAGCTCCAGCTGACAGGGTAAAGCAAGCTGGTTCAGTTCAAAGCCAAAAAGGTTAGTTGCTTTGTTGAGTTTTATAGTATTTCATCCTTCGTTGGTTATTTAATGCCAAACCCTGTCTACAGATATATATTGAATATATAGGATTTGTAAACGAATAATTTGTAGGTAACAATTCAAGCAAGCCAGAGCTCATTTGTTTTCACACTAGTAAATGCTTTGAAGTATTGTTACCTTGCGCAAACAATTCAATTTTAATATCAGTTATTTGTTTGCACAGGGTTAAATGGTTTCAATTATAGTTAGTGATTGAATGTTTCTATTCGTCCAATACATAGAATCCTAATAGGTTCAACTACTTCAGGTCAAAATAGACCAGAGAGTAATGACTATGAAAAGGTGCTCCATATTCAGCAGTCTCTCGAACATGAGCTTCACCATCAGATGTAATTTAGTGTCATATCCAGGACATACGTTGAGGCGGGTGTCTTACACTTTGCAAAGGTGCTGTTGATGTATTCTACAAGCCCCCCCCCCCTTCCCAGAGTGAGAAAACTTATACAGTTTGAAACTAAAAAAGAGGAATTGAATGGAGGATGTGAAAGTGAATACAAACCTTCAAAGGCGAGGGCCCCTTTTTGTGAAAAATACTATCTGCATTCAAAACCCAAGCTTTAAAATATAATAAGTAAAAGCGCACGAGCATAGATTTCTAAGAAATTTGTCTGAGACATAACGTTTCTGTCTATGTAAGAATAACACGTGTTCTAGACAAAGTTCCAGTGCGTATTTTTGATTTGATTGATTTAATGTCACAATATACCAAAATAATAATACATTCTAGATACATGAAAACATCTGCTCCGGTGGCGCAATCGGTTAGCGCGCCGTACTTATAGACAGTATCCTCACAGAAATCAAGTCGTTCAAAGAGAAATGCGGAGGTTGTGAGTTCGATCCTCACCCGGAGCAAGACTTTTTATTTTAATTTTTTTTTTTCTTACTTTTTAGTTCTGTAGGTACGGCTCACGAGACTTCTGAAGTATTTTTGTCTTGGTTCTTTCTCAAAAGTGAATAAGTTCGCGATCTAAGATAATTCGTTGATGGTGATCGTAATACGGACTTATGACATTTTATAAATAAAAAACAAATGAAATTGTCATGTATATTATCGATGTTTTTAAAAGATATTCCTATTTATTAATAAAATTTCGTTATGATTTCGTTTCTTAGTTTATGGCACGTCAATCTCCGGAAGTTATCTATTGCACAAGCTATCCTTGTAGAAGAACACTGCGGATACTATCTAACCCTTTTAATCTGTAGGGGTATAAAATGGCAAGCAACTTCCCTAAGGGTATTAATTCAAAAGTGAACAAAATGTCGTATTGGAGTTCGAACTTGATGCCTATGGTGTCATAGTTTAGATCATTAGCCACTATGCCACGGTTCCTCTCGTGTAATTCTCTCTTTCTTATATGTTTGTATATTTATACATCATAGCGAGATTTCTCTGATTGCAATATTCAGAAAATGATCTTAAAAACAGTCTAATTTTAAAAATGAATGATGATTTTGTACGGTCTGCATTCACGATGGGCGTCATCTTTAATCATCTACATTCTCCATGAGACGTAGATGACCATGAAGCGATAATTAGACTCACCCTCCTCTTTCCGAACAGAAGCATCAGTATAATCATGTACCGCTGGTCTAACAGGAGCCCAACGTTTTCACGGGTCGTCTAGTTGATATGTCTCTGATGAATAATTATTGTGGACTGTTATCACCTCAGAATCCGGGGATCTCTAACCTGATTTTTTTTTAGTGACAATCGCATTGACTGAGGGGCTTCCCGGTTTGAATGTGCGTTCTTAAAACTCTTTGTGTTTCCCTGAGTAAATTGTCGCAGAAGACGTGACGCATGTGTGTGCGCAGGTCTACATCTGACATTGACGTGTTTTGTCATACGCCCTACGGATCGCATATATCAACAAGAGATAAGGCACGAGTCCGATCGAGCAGAGAAACTAAGGGACTGGCAGACCACACCCACTTCCACCCGTCCGTCCAACATTTCCTCTCTTCTCTTAAATATCCACCCACGGAGATATCTTCCTACCTAATGGGTTGCTTTTGTGTACTCGGAACATCACAATCAATTCCATTTGCACCCTCGAATTGGAAGTCTTTTCCCAAGCTAAGCTTAGTCTGACACGAGGTCAGGAGTTAGTTGGTTGGTTAATTTTTACGGCATGCCAACTCGTCTAGGTTTATTTTAAGCTTAGAGGGTAGGTTTGGTTTGGCTTGATTTTATGGTATATAGGTTATTTAATGCCAAATCCTCTTAATGTATATATATATATACACGATTTGTTATTACATTTTGTTGATAACGTTTTTAAATGAGCCTGAGCTAATTTTTCTTGCTCTCATTTAAATGGTTTCAAGCATTTCTATCTAACTTGAATAATTCTGTTTTCAATAAATCATTTGTTTGTGTACATTTAAATGGATACAATTATGATTTGTAAGTGAATAGTTTGGAGGCAATTTAATTTCTAAATGAATTATAACTAATTTGTTTGCACTCTCGTATTGCTATTGTTTCTACACATTTAAGTGTTTTCAATTATTGCTATTTAACACTTATTCAATATTAATAATTTGTTTGCACACAATGAAGTGATCACAAGTATTGTTATTTAACATCATTCTATTTAACATTACTCATTCATTTGCACACAGCTCCAATGTTTCTAAGCATTGCTATGTAATACCAATAATTGAATTTACGCACGGAGTTTCAAGTATTGCTATTTACATTAATAATTCTATTCAACATTACTCATTCCTTTGCACACAGTTAAATGGTTCCAAGTATTGCTATGTATCACCAACAATTCAATTAAACATCAGTCATTTGTTTACTCACAGTTAAATGATCAAGCAGTTTTATTTCTAGCAATTCAATTTAACATAAGTCTTTTGTTTGCTCACAGTTTAAATCTCAAACAGTTTTATTTGAAACATTAGTAGGATCCTATCAGGGGCTACCAAACTGGGTCAGTGTGGACCTGGGAGCAAGGGTAATAAAAGGTACTCCACATTCCCCAAAGTTCCAACCCTGAAGCCTGAACAACATTGCTTTGTATCATAACCAGGAAATTTGTTGGTGGAGTCTTACCTCTCTGCAGAGATTCAGTGTATTCTATAGTTCTAGCCGACTGGGCTTAGATGGTTTATTATCATATCCTGACATTCGTTGGGGGAGTCTCACGTCTCTGCAGAGATACAGTTTATGTATTCTATAGTTCCAGCCGACTAAGCTTAGATGGTTTATTGTCATATCAGGACATTCTTTGGGTGTGTCTTACTCCTCTGCAGAGATGCAGTCGGTGTATTCTGCAGCCACCCCAGCCGACTGGGCTCGGGAGAATAGAAAATAATGTATGCTGCAAGTCTATATACACAGATTTTGTAGTAAAGAGTTTTTATTTCGTTTTAACAATCTGTCAGCATTGTATAGAACTGCATTCTTATAAATTTCTCGGTGGATCGTATGCTATTCATACATACATACAGATATCTATGATATATTTAATTTGTTGTGAATAGTTTGTTGATACCATAATCTAGAAACGAGCTAATGCTCATTTGTTTTGTTTGCACACTGTTAAATGTGTTCAAGTATTGCTATCTAACACAAATTTCCTTACAGTTTAATGGCTTAAAGTATTTTTATTTATTGTTTGCCCGGAGTTAAAAAATTTCAAGTATTGCTATTCAGCAGTAATAATTCTAGTTAATATCAATTATAACCCACTAGAAATTACTGAACTGTTCTATTTGACAAATAGATGGGACTCTAACAGGTACTACCACTCCGGATCAGAGTGGACCTTGGAGTAATAATCATCAAGAGGTGTGTCTCATTTCCCAAACTCCAACACTGGAGCCTCACCATTAGATACAGTTTAATGTCATGCCCAGGACACTCTTTAAGCCCAGCCGGCTGGGGCTGAAGAATACAAAGACTGCACCTCTGTAAAAGGGTAACACCCCCCATACCAACGAGTGTGCTGGATATGACACTAATAAATCTGATGATGAGATTCCAGTGATACTGGGCCTTTGGGGAACGCAGGAGTACCCCTCATTGTCATTGCTACCATGTCCACTCTAGCCCGGAATGATAGCACCTGATAGGGCCCTATCTATTGGTTAAATAGAACTAAGCTAACCTGAATGGTTTTAATTAGAACTGTTTGACTAAACTGAAAAGCTTGAAATAGAAATGTTTTTGACAATTAAACTGTGTACTTACATTTAAACTGTGTACTTATGCTAAACTGGATTGTTTGAAATAGAACTGTTTTTGACATTGAAATTGTACTTACGCAAAACTGAATTGTTTAATATAGAACTGTTTCGACATTTAACTGTGTGTAAACAAAATCTGTACTTATACTAAACTGAATTAGCTGAACTAGAACTGTTTGACTTAACTGAATAGCTAGAAAAAGAAATGTTTTTGACAATTAAACTATGTACTTATGCTAAACTGAATTGTTTGAAATAGAACTGGTAATTTAAAAAAAATGGATTTGGCATTACATAACCTACAAAGGTTGATATGCTATAAAACCCAAACAACCAACCAACCAATCAGGACACACTTTACTTTTGATCAGGTTCACGTTTATAATTTTTGGTATAAAACAGAATGTCATCTATGTTGACATTTTCAATATTATTTGCGTTCAGAAAGCGTTTTCTGATGAAAGTGAAATCTCAGCATTCTATGAGGAAGTGTTTAACAGTTCAGGATGTTTGACATTTTGTACAATGTGATTGTTTATCTTGTTTGGTTAAAAGGTGTGCGGAAGTCTTGAGTGACCAATGTGTAATCTGAATATAGTGACTTATTCCTTTCTGGATTTTTTGAAAACCGGTCTTTATTCTTACAGATTGGGTCTGGGAGCACTCAGCGAAATTTGAATGCACAAACACTGATCTGATTACTTAGCTCGCTACCCGTTATAACACAAGAGATACGACTATCAGACCAGATTTTACTTCGGCCAGTACATCAGTCTTAAGTTTCTTTACCAAAGTGGTTACCTATCTAATTACGGAGGTGACTACTGTTGCTTACCGTATTTTTGTGTATAAAATGATTCCTCTTGGAGTAGTGGCTAACGTGCTGGACTGCGACATTGTCGTAAGTGTGTTTCAATTCCAGTCTCGCTATTACATTCACATTCGTTTTTATAACCTCGGGAGAAGTATGAACTCTCCTCCAGCTATGGTTTAAGTAGTATCACTACTTTATTTTTAACTTTGGTATTAAATATACCACGAAATACTGGCCACCTCTGAGAATCAAACGATGATCTGCAAGCTTAGCACACTAACTACTACACCATGCAAGGTGTCTCATAGCTTAATGTTTTATAAGCTCACACTACACGACAGAAAAAAAAGTTAATTGGACAATTAGTGACGTACTGAGTGTAGGATGTCTTGGACGTTGAATAAACAAGCAAGATATTTGTCCTGAATTACCCATCGGTTAAAACTTGGCAATTTTTCTGCTGTACAGTATATATATATATATATATATATAGTCATCCACAGACTCTGTTTCGTGGTATCACAACTTTTCAGTGGGGCTAGACACGCGAGATACTTCGGGCTGGGATCGAAATCCGGCTGACTTTACGTCAGTCGAATATCTTACCCCAGAGCTCTCATCAATATCTGCATTTGTGGAGGAATCTTTTTACTTAATTCTTTTTACATATATATTATAGGCTACCGGAAGTGTTCAATTCTTTTTTTTATTCAAGTAAAAGTAAGTTTTAGTCATTCACTTAATTTTTTCACTCTGTCCCAAAAGGACTCTTTCAACTCGATACAATTCGGCCATCAGCCTTATTTCTAGCGTTTTTCTCTCCACCAACCACTTTGAAAGAGTCGAGTTATAGCCTATTTAACTGTAACTGTTCAGTGAAAATAAAAATGATGCAAATGACAGAAATTTACTTATACCTATTCTCCCCTAGCTAAGGGAAAATATTAGGAGAAACTGGATTTTTAAATCTTTGTGAGGTAATCAGTTTCGGAGAAGGAAAACTGAATTCAAACCAGTTATATTTCGCTTCGAAATTGAATTTTTATCACATCCAATCCGTGGCGAAGGGTCTGGGTAAATACATACTATGTTTTTTATTGAACTGTTACAGTTAATGTTTAATTGATTTTAAAGGCATGTCAACCCAGTTAGGGCTATATTTTGCGTTGAATGCCTAGTCGGGTGGGGCTGTAGAATACACCGACTGTTTCTTTGCAGAGGGGTAAGACCTCCCACAAAGATATATCCTGATATGACTTGAAACAATCGGATGGTGAGGTTCTAGCAATGCAAGAGCTTTGAGGAATGCGCAATACCTCTTCATTGCCATCGCTCCCAGGTCCACTCTGGCCCAGAGTGGTAGCACCTGATAAGGGTCCTGTCTCTGGGTTAAATAGAACTTAACCGTGGTTTCTTGTGTTTACTTTTTTTGCATTTAAACTGCATACTTATGCTAAACTGAATTGTTTGAAATGGAATTGTTTTTGACATTGAAACTGTACTTACGCTAAACTGAATTGCTTAATAAAGAACTGTGTGTAAACAAAATATATACTTATTCTAAACTGAATTCTTTGAATTAGAACTGTTTGACTAAACTAAGTAGCTTGAAATAGAAATGTTTTTGACAATGAAACTGTGTACTCATGCTAAACTAAATTGTTTGAAATAGAGCTTACTATTTGCATAAAAATGGATTTGGCGTTAAATAACCTACAAAGGCTGATATGCCATAAAACCCAACATACCAACCTTATGCGAAGAAGTTAGGAAATGGCGTACATTGTAAGTTTATTATTACATTTTTTGTGTTGTTTCTTAAAAGTTTTTTGTTTACTCACGATCCGAAGGAATTCGAATAATTTTCAAACATCTTTATGATCCATAAATGGAACTCTAACAGGTAATACCACTCCGAGTTAGAGTGGATCAATGACTAATAGCAATGAAGGGGTACTCCATTTTCCATTGATCACAAGAATTGGAGTCTCACTAATGCAGTTTAGTGTCATAGCTAGGACACTCCTTGAAGGAATCTTACCACTCTGTAGGGGATACAGTTGGTGAGGGGG
The DNA here is from genome assembly GCA_963585895.1 of Sepioteuthis lessoniana. Taxonomy (NCBI): domain Eukaryota; kingdom Metazoa; phylum Mollusca; class Cephalopoda; order Myopsida; family Loliginidae; genus Sepioteuthis; species Sepioteuthis lessoniana. The sequence continues at coordinate 35,096 of CAUZXS010006633.1, forward strand.
TGTCCTCGTGGTGTAATGGTTAAAGCGATGGACTGCGGAATCGTAGTAAACAAGTTCGTACTCCAGTCGCGCATTTACGTTCACTTTCGGGCAAGTACCCTTGGGAAAGGTATGGACCCCCTTATCCTCCCAGCTATGGGTTAAATAGTACCAGTACTGTTTTTCTAGGAGAATGGCTTTGGTATTAGATAACCTACAATGGTTGAAATGCCATTAAACAAAGAAACCAAACCAAACAGTTGTCGTATTCTAAGCATCACCAACTTGGCAAGGTGATGTTGCAGATAAATAACTTGATTCCTTGGTTTTTGGAAAGGGAAAGACGAAAGAAATATGGCCTATGGTTAAATTGCGGTTAGTTGAAGATATTCTTTTGAGACCTAACTGTTTAATAAAAAGAAATGTTTGAAATAACTGTAATTTATTCTTATCTGATTGGTACTTATCTGACATAGCACTGTGTCAGAATATGGCACAAGGCTGTTCTATGGTGGGGGCCACGCACGAATCGAGATTCAGGCTCAGCAAGTGCGAAAATTCTTGATCCCGTCGGTATTCCCATTTGGGGGCGCCTCAGTCACCAAGCAATAAACTTAGTCCTTCAAGCAGACGAAAGCCTGGTGGGGGATGGCCCCCTGAGGCCAAGATTAGAATCGCAAATATAACCACCCACCGTGGATACCAGATTTATTTTCAGATTTTTTTTTCAGTATATTAACGCAGAAATAATGTGTGCCGTTAAAAAAGTAACCTCATTCTGTCCCACCTCAACACACAACCTGAAATTTTAAAAAATATAAGAAAGAAAACAAAAAAATTGACAGAAGTCGAAGAAATGACAACTTTTACCAAAATCTCCAGCACCCAGGGAAGAAGGCTGAGGACTCAACACTTTTAAAAACACCACAAGGGGAGCTCATTCACTATCGCTTCGGAGTAGGGCTATTTTGAAAGAGATATAGCAGTTATGATCGTTGCGTACTGCCCGTTTTTATATGCCCATCCTCTACTGGGTCGGCAGTGGCAGGGTTTATTCTATAATGTCTCATGAAGTTACACACGGCTGAGTCTTTCTGCTCCGGAACAATCACAATACGTGTTCCGTTGAAACAGTAACCTCACTCTTTACTACTTACTGGGTCGACAGGCATTGTCAACATTTATAACCGCAATCTTTCTGGCCTAGAAGGCTTCGCCCATCCATCCACCCACCGACTGACTCTGGGTATATAATACCGGGGGTGGGGATAATGAGGTTAAAAATAAGGAGGGTGGGGAAGTTTACGGCAAAAAGAAAGAAAGAAAGAAAAAAAGAAGAAAAGGGATAGAAGTTCTTATATCGTTGACATTTATGATAGATGAGAACGTCATTGCTAAACATTCAACGGACTTTTAATATTTCGATCTGTTTGCTGGATCCCTACCGTCGTTAAAATCTGCTGACAATAAACTTGGTCACATCTAATCGTTCTGTTTAGGCAATGTTTAATTAGACAACTCAATCTCACGGGCCGCCCACTTAGCGCTTTCAATGTGAATACGACAAACAGAAATGAAGTCTTGGTAAGGGTCTGATCATTCGCTACATGACACAGTCTAACGGGACGTTTTTATTCATATGCATAACACGGTCTTCTTTTTAATCGTTCATCTCACACGTTCAGCGTTGAACTGTAATAATTAAGGGCGTTCGAAGTGTAGTGGTTATCGTTGTAGGAAATGAACACGGTGATCTCGAGTTCAAACCCTGGACGAGGCTGTTAGCAGTTAACATGGCCCTAGTACTCATGGGAATGGTATGTATCCAACTATTCAACCTCAGATAAATAGTGGGACAGACAGCGTTTTAACCTTCTTGGTGGAGGAAAACACTTAATTCAAACTCCGCCTAGAAATATTGACCTTGTGTCACATCCTGCAAGTGTGGAGGGTTGGTTCACACACACACACACACACACACACACACACACACACACACACACACATATTTATATATATATATATATATATATATATATATGTGTGTGTGTGTGTTAGTAGTTCAGATTCCGAAAAAAGTTCTTTGCATTTCACATAGCGCTGATACTCTTCGGAAAGGTATGAATCCAACTATTCTCTCTCCGTCTATGGGTAAATAATAGGTAAACTGGGATTTTTAACTTTGGTGTGGCAAACGGTCTAGGAGAAAGGAAAACTTTGCATTCAAACCCGTTAAACTCCGCTTAAAATTTGACCTAGTGTCACACGTCTTGCTTGTGTGGAGGGATTGGGTAAATATATATAATAATCATGGTTAGCATGTTTTGTCTACCAAGCCATTACAATTATGTCAGTTAGTATTATGCTGGGTGCTCCTTATTTGTCTTGTCCCAGACAATTTCATATTGATGCTTCGCCTTGTGGGTAATGTATAAATAAATATTAGCAAACCCTTGCAACTGTGTAATGAATTTAATCATTAGGTGTCCCACACTTAACAAAGCTAAGGTTAATACATTCATCAAAAGCAAATTTGGAAAATCAGACCGTCACGTTTTGCTAGAGGGTGTAGCGGAATCAGATTGCAAGACTTTTGTAAAACATATCAAACTGATTTCCCTAAAGGTTATTTTCTCTATCATTCCGTTGGATCTTATTCAAAATTATATTCTTCCTCTATCCTTCCTATTCTTCTCTCTCTCCCACAAATGAATATAATCGAATGTCTAGGTCTTGGTTCATGCTTACTGAGCTGATTGGTTGGGTTGGATTTTATGGCATATCAACCCTTGTAGGTTATATAATGTTATTAGATTTTTAAAACGAACCATAGCTCATTTGTTTGCAAACAGTTAGATGGTTATACAGATGATTTGTTAGTCAATAATTTGAACCTAGTCATATTTTTAAATGGGTCAGAGCTAATTTGTTTGCACACAAGTATTACTATTGTTTGCACACAGTTAAATGGTTCTAAATATTCTTACTAGGATAGTTCTATTTTGTATTAATCATTTGTTTGCACGAACTTAAATGGTTTCAAATATTGCTTTCTAAGAGTTTTATTTGCTAATTGTAAAATGAACTTCAAGCATCGCTATGTGACCCTAACAATTCAATTTAGGCATACAGTTATAGGGTTTGAAGTATCGCTAATCAATATTTATATTTCTATTCAACACGACTCATTCGTTCCTAAACAGTTAAATTGTTAGAAGTATTGCTATATATCACTAACAATTCAATTAAACATCAGGCATTTGTTTACACACTGTTAAATGATCAAATAGTTCTATTTCTAACAATTAACATTTAATATAAGTCATTTGTTTGCATATAGTTTAAATGACCAAACACTTCTATTTAACCAATAGATAGGACTCTTGTGCTACAACTGCGGGCTGGAGTGAACCAGGGAGCAATGGCTATGAAAGGGGTACTTCATATTTCCCAAAGATCCAGGACTGTAGCCTCACCGTCAATTGGTTTAATGTCATTCGTTGCGAGGAGAGGTTTTACCCCTTTGCAGAGATGCAGTTGGTGTATTCTACAGCCCGAGCCGACTGGGTTGTTACTGAGCTGGACTGTTGTTATTATTACTGTATAATGACCTTGTGCCATCCTTTTCTGAGCCTAATAAAGACCAATACTCCCTACATATATATATATATATATATATATATATATATATATATATATGCATATATATTCACACACACACACACACACACACACACAGATATATATGTATGAGACGCTCGTGGTGTCGTGGTTATCGTCGAAGGAAATGAACACAGCAATCCGAGTTAAAATTCTGAATGAGGATGTTTCCATTTCGCATAACCTGAGTAAGTAAAGTTGACGACCTTAGTCGAGGGTGACCCGAAGGCTCCCTTTTCAATAGCTACCACACCGAGGTGTTAGGGAAGGGCGCTACTCCTTTTCCTGGATAGCCCCACTTTACCCTTGATCCTTACCTTATAATGCAGAGTATTAAGCAAGGCGGCATCAAGTACCATATTTTGAGTCTTTGGTATAACTCGACCAGGGATTTGTGAACACTGTGAAAAATATGTATCTAACTATTCTTCTGGATAAATAGTAGGGCTGATAGATTTTTAATTTTGGTATGGCAAACGATCCAGGAGAAGGAAAAATCTGAATTCAAACTCCATTAAAAAAATTGACCTTGTTTTACATTCTGCTCTTCGTTGTTAAATACGTATATATATATATATATATATAGGTTGTGCGTGAATAATCCGATTATTTTCCTATTTCTTCGGTTGATTGATTGGTTGATTGATTCTAATCACATATAAGCCCGTCGAAGTGTATTTTATGCTTAGAGATTTGGTAATCGCATTCGTTATATATTCAAAAGTAAATTTTATTCTGTAGTTGTGTCTTTTTCTTTTTTTGGCACTTGATTTTATTGAATACAAATAATTTTTAAACAGGCCTATTTAACCCACCGATGGGACCCCTAACATGTTCTACTACTCGGGGTCAGAGTGGACAAGGAAGTAATGGCAATGAAAGGGTACTTCACATTCCTCATATCTCCAGAATTGGAGCCTCATCATCAGATGTTGTTTAGTGTCATATCAAGAACATCCCCTTTTTTAAAGAAGGTTTTACCCCCACAGCACAGGATACAGTGAGAAGATATTTTAATTTTTGTTCAATCATACAATTTTCTTTTTTTGTTGGGAGAGGAAGTCGGATCCCTCTGTAGGGTATAGAGTCATCTTATTCTAATCCCCTTGCCCAGTTGTCTGGGACTGTAGAATACACCGACTGCATCTCTGTATAGGGGTAAGACTTCCCCAACGAGTATCCTGTATATGACATTAAACAATCTGATGGTGAGAATTCAGTAATGCTGGAGCTTTGTGGAATGCGGAGTACCTTTTTATTGCCATCGCTCCCAGTTCCATTTTGGCCTGGAGTGGCAGCACTTGATAAGCGTCCTATCTATGGGTCAAATAGAACTAAACTGAGTGAGTGTGCTAAATTGTTTGAAACACGACTGTTTTGACATTTCAACAGCGTACTTATGCTAAACAGAATCGTTTAAAATAGAACAGCTTATGTGCATAAAATAGATTCAGTATCCGTCGCGTACAATGGTCGATGGACCATGAAACCAAACCAAAACAAACCAAACAATTCTAATCCTCACCAAATAATTGATATTTTCTTATTGGCCTTGTTTTTAAAAGTAAGTTTACCATCGTTGTGAGTACTATTCTTCAGCGTTGTTTCATAGACACTTTCCAGTTGATGAAAAAAACTGTGTTTACCTGAATTTACATACAACTCATGCCTCACTGACTTTGGCTGCCAAGTTGGCTGGGGCTGTAGAATACACTGAATGCATGTCTGCAGAGGGGTAACACCTCCCCACACCGCCGCAACGAGTGTCCTAATTATGACACTAAACCATCTGATGGTGGCTCTGGCAGCTGGAGCTGTAGAATACACCGATTGCATATCTGTGGATGGGTAAGACTCCCACAAAATATCCTAGATATGACACAAAACTCATCTGATGGAATGTGGAGCACCCCTTCATTGTCATGACTCCCAGGTCCATTCTAACCCAGAGTGGTAGTACCTGAATGGTTCCCAAATAGAAACTGTTGAAGCATTTAACTGTGTACAAACATAGGACTTGATGTTTAGAAGAATTTTTAGTGTTACATAGCAATACTTGAAACCATTTAACTGCGTGTAAGTAAGACTCTATTCTACTTCAATGTATACAGATAAATGATTTATTTGATCATGTAACTGTGCAAATAAATAAGTAATGTCAAATTAAATTGTTAGTGTCATATAGGAATACTTGAAACCATCCGTGTGCAAACGATCATCATCACCATCATCATCATGTCGTTCCTCTGGCACAGATTTCCCTGACTCTCCCTCGCCACTCGTCTCTATCATCCATCTCTTCTGGCAGATCTTCCTGTGTCCGCACATAGCTGCCGTAGATAAGGTCTAGTTGGTCGTACAACATTTGCTCATCCGTATGAAGGGGTCCTGATGAGCACGTCGCTTATGTGTTCGTCTTTACTTCTCCAACAGTATCCAATATGTCTTGTTCGTCTTATTTGGATGGTTTTAGAGATGGGAGGGAGGTGGCCATATAGCTGCTACTTTGGGGGATGTTGCTTCCAGGATTTGTTTATTACAGCTCTCAGCATTCTTGTGCAATTGCCGTCAAATTTGCTCTCTATTCGGTTTGTTAGCGTCCATTTAGTACATTCATATAGTTGTATGGACACGACTGCTGCCTGTAAAAAGTTGTGTTTTATTTTAATTGGACATATCTGACTTCCATATGACCGATAGCCCATCGATAGCTGTCAATGCTTTCGCTAGTCTCGGATTGATGTCGTTTTTCGTAGATGAGACACTACTTCCGAGGTATGTGAACTTGTCCACTAGTTTTAGAGACCTGCCTTTTAATGTGGAGATGTCTCCTTTTTGATTTCGATTAAAGTGCATGTGTTTCGTTTTGTCTGCATTGACATGGAGGCCTATTCTGCTTGTTGCCTTCTCCAAACTATGCGGCAGGAATTCAGCTTGGATGATTGTATTTGGCAGAAGCGCTATGTCATTAGCGTAGTCCACGTCCATAATTGTTTGTGTATGGTATCACCTGTTTCTTTCCTTTGTCAGAGTAAAGCCATTTTTTTTATTCAATTGGAATGGTAGTACCTGATAGGATCATATCTATGGGTCAAATAGAACGAAATTGTGTACTTAGGCTAAACTGAATTGGTCGAGATGGGACTGTTTTGACATTTAAACTGTGTACTCATGCTAAACTGAATTGTTTGAAATGGAACTTTTTGCATGCTAAACTGAATAGTTTGAAATAGAAATGTTTTTGACATTTAAGCTGTGTACTTATGCTAAATTGAATAATTTGAAATAGAACTGTTTATTTGTATAAAAATGGATTTGGCATGAAATAACATACAAAGGTTGATATGCCATAAAACCCAAACAAACAAACAAACAATGTCGTTTAAAAATAAGATTACTTACAAACTATTCACTTAATATCACATATTTATAACCATATAACTTTGTGCAAAGAAGTGACTATTGTTGAATTGAATTGTCAGTTATACATCAGAACTTGCAACCATTTAATTGTGGGTAAATAAGACTATAAGTGTTAGCAATATTTGAAACCACTTCACTTTATGCAAAGAAATCAATATTCAATAGAATTATTTGTGTTAGATGGCAACACTTAAAACCATATAACTGTATGCAAGCAAATGTCTTTGAACTATTATTATTACACAGCAATACTTGAAACCATTTAACTGTGTGCAAGTAAAACTATTAGTATATCGGACTAAGCTAACTTCACTTAAAATCATATATGTATGTCCATTTAATTGTTTGTGTTACATAACAATACTTGAAACCATTTAGCTCGGTACAAACTAATGTTTAAAATCAAATAGAATATGACAACTGGATATGACACTAAACTGCATCTGATGGTGAAACTCCAGCCCTGGAGCTTTCGGGAATATGGAGCACACCATCATTACCACTACTTTCGCTGTTATCAGAAAGCAATTTTTCAAAGTAAATAACTTAACCGATCTGTTCGAGAACGTCAAAATAGATGACATTCTGTCCTTCTTGAGAGAGACAGAGTTGTACCAAAAAATATGATAACTTAAAACTGGTTAATCTTTTGCAAACAAATGAAATCCTGCTAATAGAAAATTCTACCAACCTTAATATTCGTTTTGAAATCTTTGGTTGAGTATGTATGTATGAATGTATGTATGTATGTATTGACAGAATTTGGCGTTGAATGACCTACAAAGGTTGATATGCCATAAAACCCAAACAACCAACCAAGAAACCACTACTCCCAGGTTTAATCTGACTGGAGTGGTAGAATCTGTTAGGTTACCCTCTATGGGTCAAATACACTTGTTAAATCATTTAACTGTGGGTAAACTAATGTTTAATATTAAATAGAATTATTACAGTTATATAGCAATGCATAAAACCATTTAACTGTGTTCAAGCAAATGAGTTACAGCTCGTTATAAAACGTTATCTACAAGCTATCACTTAACAAATCGTGTTTATTTAATATATGTATGTATAAATAGGTTTTGGCATTAAATAACCTACAAGGGTTGATATACCTAAAACCCAACCAACCAACCCACCAACTAACATGACTTTGTTTGAATACATTAATAATAGATACGTAATGATATTTAGTATTAGTAACTTTCCGCTTGAAACAATTGTAATTGTTCTTTATCGCTGAGCCTCGTCATTTCACCAGCTTTTTTCTATGCCCCGGTGCTCCCATTTCTATTTCTTTACGTCCCAATCCACCCTCTATAAGCCCTAAGTTCGTCTGATCTCTCATCCTTTAAGCAGAAAGTGTCAAAATACCGACCCCTCGACCTTCGCAGCCGGATTCACAGATTCGACCCCATTAAAGACTGGCAGTACAATGTGCTCAACTTTCCGACCCTATTCGATGATCCCCACAATTTTGCTTGAACAATCCTAACTTCAGATTACTCTTTGTGGCATGCCTATAACCCCCCCCCCCAAAGAAACGAACAGAAAAGATTTACGTTAATTTTCATAGCGTATTTCATTTATAAGATCTTCGATTCGTTTATTCGATTATCCAGATAGGAAATAGAATTGCTGATCCAAGTTCAAATCCATGGGTGAGATTGTTTACATAACACTTGCTTTTGGGAAAGGCATGAACCCATCTTTTATTTCACTGTAAACAATAGAGCAGGTTCTTTAACCTTGGTTAGGCAACCGGACGAGTAAATGGAAAAGTTAGAATTCAAATCAGTTTTTCCCCGCTTAAAAAATTGACCGTGTCTCACGACACCAATGTATTGCGGGGAATTGGGGGAATTGCTGTTATCGTCGTAGGAAATGGACATGGCAACCTGAGTTCAAACCCTAGACAAAGTTGTTTGCATTTCATATAGTGCTAATACTCTTGGGAAAGGTATGCTTCAAACTATATTCCCTCAAGCTATAGGTAAATAGTAGGGTAGACTAGGTATTTTAACCTTGGTACCTGGGAGACGGAAAACTCGTGTCAAATAGGAATAATTGAAAGCATTTAACTGTGGGCAGATAAAGCTGTTAGTGCTTTATAGGAATAATAAACCTATTAAACTGAGTTCTGGTTCGTTTAAGATAATACCAAAAATATTCATTTACAAGCTACATATTTGATATATATATATATATATATATATATATATATATATATATATATATATATATATAAACAGAATTTGGCATCAAAAAACCTCCAAAGGTTACTGCTATGAAAACCAACCAACTAATCTTGATTATAACAATGGAGGCTTTTGTAGTACCAGCCACACTTTTTTTTTGGATAAGCTGATAACAAAAAAATTGAGCATCGTATGCTACAGATTTTTCCTAGCTTCACACCTCAGGTTTTTAATTCAGAGTCCTAACAAGGCAAGAGATCCCAGTCTGCCCTACTAGTTATTCATAGTTTCAGGGAGAAAAGATAAATTCATACTTTTCCTAAGCAAAGTGAAACCCAAAAAACTTGTCGAGTCATCGAGTCCAGATCCGTATGATGACAACCACAACATCAGAGGGCCTCCTTTCTGAGAGTTACATTTGATCTGTAATGAGGTGCTCGCTGTGTAATGGTTTCGGACATGGGAAATGAATTCGGTGGCCCGAGTTTAAATCCGAGAATAAGCTGTTTATATTTCACATAAGGCTAATACCTTTAGGAAAGTTATAAATCCAATTACTCTCTCTCTCTCCAGCTATGAGTAAGTAGGAGGGCAGATTGGGCTCTTCAACCTTGGTATGGCAATCGGTCTAGGAAAAGGAAAATGCTGAATTCAAACCAATTAAACTCCACTTAAAAATTGACCTCGTGCCACGTCCTGCTTGTGCGGATGGGTTGAGTGAATACAAATATTTGAGCTGAACGTCATTTGTCTGTTTGGTCTAATGAGTATAGTGTTCGCCGATGGTCTGAGAAACCGGGGTTTAATCCCAGGTCGAATCATACCAAAGACACAAAAAATGGTACTTGATACCTCCTTGCTTAACAATCAGCATTATAAAGTACGTATCAAGAGTAAAGTGGAGCACTCCAGGGAATGGAGTAGCATCCACCCCTACACCTCGGTGTAGAAGCTATTGAAAAGGAAGCCTTCGGGTCACCCTCGACTACAGTTGCCAACTTTACTTTTATTTATGCCCAAGTGCATAAAAACGAAGGCCTTGTGTAAGACTTTACCTTTTATCGAATCTTTTGAGAGACAGAGGCGGAGACAAAAAACAAAAATATCAAGTAAACATGTCACCTTTAAATCATGTATAAGTTTCCTTTTCTTTTAGCAAATGGATAAAGATAAAAATAAAATAAAAATGAAATAAAACGAATGAATGAATTTCACTTATTCATCAGGCTGACTTCCGCTTTTCTCCTGGTGACAAGCAAGCGTCACCGCCATTGACTGACCCACAGGCAATGAACCCCCCTCTCTCTCTCTCTCTCTCTCTCTCTCTCTCTCTCTCTCTCTCACTCTGATTATTTAACTTCAACCCTTTGTCAAAAAAAAAAAAAAAAAATCAACCACACACGCCTCTATTTGAAAAAAAAAAAATAAAGAAGAATGTTTTGCTTGATTCCTAAACGAAACCTACGAAAATTCATTAGTAATACTAGTTTTAATCTATTCTCCTTCTAACCTGGATCGTGGGCTTGGCCCCCGCCCTAGACAAACAAACAAACAAACAAACAAAAAGCAAGAGATTTAGACACTAAATAAATAAAGGTTGAGACTGCAGACGTCAGCAGCTGAAGACGGCAACTGTAGGTGATGAATTAGAATAAATTAATTAGAATTTACTGTTGAACGAGGATGGACAAAGAGAGAGAGAGAGAGAGAGAGAGAGAGAGAGAGACAGAGACAGAGACAGAGAAGATGGAAAGAGAGGGGGAAGGGGGAGAAGAGTACGAAAAAGAGGAAGAGTTAGAAAGGGCGCTTGTCGAATGATGAAAGTCCGTTTGCTATTGTGGTGTGTTCGATCTCAGTATAATTCCTTGTTTTGTCGTTATCGTAAAGTTTGGGTCTATCTAAATACACAGATAGATCTAAACAGGGTGCGATAGACGGATAGATCGATCGATTGATAAATTGAGCGATAGCAAGAAAAAATGTTGAAAAAGATAGATAGATAAGTAAAGGCAGGGATAGATAGATAGATAGATATGAGGAGACAGAGATAAATATATCGGAAAAGGCCGCGATAGATAGATGTGCGTAGACTGGGTGAGATAGATTTGGGTTCTTTGATTAATAGCATATCAAACTTCGTGGGTTATTTAATTCAGATGCCATCCTTATAGTAGAACAGTAGTGGTACTATTCAATCAATAACTTGGGTGTAATGGGGTTCATATCTTTTCCAAGAGTATTAGTCCGAAAGTAATCGTAAGAGTGCGACTGGAGGTCGAAGTTGCTACCTACGATGCAACAGTCCGGCATATGAGCCATTACACCATAGGGACTCCTCCTTGGGTTAGATATGAAAGACTGGGATAGATAGATAGATAGATAGATAGATAGATAAATAGACACCGAGATAGATAGATAGATAGATAGATAGATGACACTCTAATCCAGAGTTAGGGTGTCAACTATGGGACAAAAAGATCTATTAAAAAATCATTTGTATTGGGATTACTTGAAAATCTAAAGTGCAATGAAAAAATGGTCTCAATGGTACATTGAAAATGTGTTTGGTTGAGGCATACATAATTTCAGTTTTTGAGAGCAAGTTGTATTTACGCATTTCAAACTGCCAATATTTTGAACGCAACCAGAAATTATCTGATTAAAGGATGCCTTCATGAGTCATTCTTATGTCCGTAGTCAAAGAGTGAACATCATAATTCAATCTACGACCCAAAAACAGAACTGAAAGTGTATATTCAACATGTAATGTTGTGGGAGTTTAAGAATAAACAAAAAATGCTGCAGAAACAGCTAAGAAAATTTCTAGTGTTTATAGTCAAGGTGTCATTACTGACCACCAAGTCCGAAACTAGTTTTCAAAATTTCCTTCTGGCAATACGTTATTGAGGGATGAACTCAGAGCAGGACGCTAATTATACCTCGATAAAGATACTTAAAGAGATTTGGTGCCATGCAATCAACGCAAAAGTACTCGAGAATTAGCACTTGATTTCAACACATCCCAATCCACAATCTGCTGCCATTTAAAAAAGATTGGAAAAATGAGAATGAAAATTTTCTAAGAAAACGCTCTGCACTCGTCAATAGGAGAAACGTTGTCCTCCTTGATACAGCAAGGCCAAATTCAGCCAGAATCACACAGGAAAAATATCGCCTGTTTTACCATATTCTCCTGACCTTGTACCAAGGGATTACCATTTTTTTTTCTTTCTCCACAAAATGCTCTAAATGACAAAAATATTCTCAAGAAATTAGCTAAAAAAGTTAATAGAAAACTTCTTTAGCGCAAAATCAGTTAAATTTTATTTGAGAAGAATCGACAAGCAAGCAGATAAATGGCAAGGTGTAATTCAAAATAATGGCGAATATACGACTGTTTGAAAATAATTTATTGGTAAAATATTCTTGAATAAATTATATTTTACTAAAACGCAAATTGTTGATGACACAACCCAATAATCATGATTATAATCTAACATTTTACTAATAAATCGATTTAAAATAAAATAAGGTTCAAAAAAGGGTTACAGTATGCCGATTTTCCGAGTGGGGAAGTTCTGCTGGCAGAGATAAATAAATCGATAGATATATAGGAAAAGGCTGTGATAGATAGATGTGCATAGACTGGGTGAGATAGATTTGGTTTCTATTTGAAATCCTGGACCAGGTTACGAAGTGGAGTAGTTAAGGGTAACCCAAAGATATAAGAAAAAGTTGGACGTGTGTCGCCCTGAGGATTTTCTGTTAAAAACAATAAAAAAGGGATTATGATTAAATGAGAAGTCTAATTTGATAGTTTCTTGTCCCCTTATTGAATAAATAAGTGAAGAGATGATGATTGCTGAAGTGAAACGAACGGAAGGAACAATGATAAACAAAACAAACAGATTTTATGTTTCTTTTAAAGAACATTTAGAACATTCGGAAATAAAAAGATTTTATCTGTTAGAAAGAAAGAAAGAAATATTGAGAGAAAGAAAACGAGGTGGAAAAGAACAGATTTTGTTCTTGCTGTAATACTTATGAACTGTACTTTCACTATCTTTTACTGGGTCAGTCGGCTGGGGCTGTAGAGTACACCGACTGCTTTTCTGCAGAGGGGTAAGACCCCCGCCTGCCAACGAGTGTCCTGTATATAACACTAATCAATCTGATGGAGAGGTTCCAGTTATGTTAGAGCTTTGGGAAAAGCGAAGTACCCCTTCATTGCCATCGCTCCCAGGTCCGCTCTGACCCGGAGTGGTAGCACCTGATAGGGTCCTATCTATGGGTCAGATAGAACTAAACTGTAGATTTATGCTGAACGGAATTGTTTGAAAGAGAACCGTTTTTGACATTGAAACTGTGTACTTATTCTAAACTGAATTCTCTAAAATAGAACTGTTTTTGGATGCCAAATTAAAATGTTTGAAGTAGAACTGTTTTTTTTTTGCTAAACTGAATTGTTTGAAATAGAACTGTTTATACGCATAAAAATGGGTTTGGCATTATATAACCTATAATAGTTGATATGTCATAAAACCTAACCAAACCAAATCTCTCTTTTACGAGCAAGACGTGCAGTAGAAATTATTGATCGTAAGTATTTTGATAAACACAGAATCTGTTTTTTATTGCTTAAGATGGTAGGAACCATCAAGAATTTCGAGCAGGAAGGGGGAATCGAATTAACTATGGGTATGCCTTCTAAATCTCAAAATATAAACGCTGGTAAATGGTAAAAAAAAGTTTTATTAATTTTCAATAAATTCTGACCACTATTGTCCTCAGGCCATCACCAAAATGTGCTCATTGTAATGCCTCTCTTTACGTTATTCTGACCAACAGCAGATTCACCTTTATGTCCCTTTTTTAGATTAAATTTCAGTTTTGGGAACATCATTACGGTTGGCTTTGTCCCCAGTCGGCTTTTCAGCTGGGCTGTCTGACATTCTTATCAGACAGGGCATTGTCCATCTAAGGCAGACTCGAGGCTGGAAGGCCTCCGGCTTCGGCTTGGCGACTTTTGGGCGGGCGAACTGCCTTATTTACACCTTTGTATAGTACTGGACCCCGTGGTCCAGTTTAAGCTATAACCTGGCTCCCGAGCTTGGACTCATGTTTGGGTCCATGTCCAGGTAGGGTCATCGGCTCACATTGCACCAAGTGAGCCGATTACCAGCATAGACCAGCATAGACCAGCTGAGCTCGAGCCACAGCTTGGGTCCGACTTTCCCCTCTCTAACCCTCTCTATAATCCAACCTTCAGGTCATTTGACCTAGTGTCAAGTCCTGCCTGGTGGAAGGCGGAGACAAATATACGTTACATCACTCAGTAACGTAACTTAGATTATAATTGAACGACATGAAATCGCTGAATTTTTCCTTTGAATTTGTATTTCTAAGATGATGCTTGATGATTTTTATCCCTTAGAGTATTCGGACTATTGTCTTCATCTTCATTGAATTGTCCAGCATGACAAGTAGTGCAAGAGGTATAGGCGTTTGGTTGAGAAGTGCCTCAAAGTGAAATCATCCGGAGGTTGCGGGTTCAATCCCAACTATAATAAAAACTTACAATAGCTTAACACTTGTACCCGGCTATGGTTAACGGAATTAGAACCATCTACCCTCGGGGATTAAATAAAGCGTTCGGTTCGAAGTTCCGTAAGGGTTCTCGAGATACACCCGAAGAAGGCCAAAGATTGCATCGGCCGAAACGTTCTGAATGAAACAATAAAGATGAAGACAATAGTCCGAATACATTAAGTGATAAAGATTTTCCTTTTGGAATATATATATATATATATATATATATATATATATATAAACCGGGATAATAGCCAAATGAATAGAGTGTTCACGAATGGTCCGGGAGACCTGGGTTCAATCCCAGGTTGAGTCATACCAAAGACTCAAAAGATGGTACTTGATTCCGCCTTGATTAACACTCAGCAATATAAGGTAAGGATCATGGGTAAAATGGAGCAATGCAGGGAAGGAGTAGCGCCCTCCCCTACACATCGGTGTAGGAGCTATTGGAAAGGGAGCCTTCGGGTCACCCTCGACTATTGTCGCCAACTTTACTTACTTTATAGATAAATATATATATACAGGAGTCCCTTGTGCATAGTGGCTAACTCGCTGAACTTCGACCTCCAAAAATCCGAATTACATTTCCACTATTACGTTCAGTTTCGGACTAATACCCTTTGGAAAGGTATGAACACCCTTATGCCTCCAGCTATGAATCAAATATCACTGCCGTTTTTCTACATAGATGGCTTTGGCATTAAAAAGCCACTAAGGTTGATACGCCATTAAGAAAAGGAACCAAACCAAACCACACACACACACACACACACACACATATATATATATATATATATATATATATATCAGGTTGTAAAGAAAGTTCTGTCTAACTTCTCACAAACCATATAAATAAAGTGAACAAGGTGGGACATTGTTGGTAGAAGTAAGGACGAACTCATAAGCGATCTTCTCTTAATTATAGTCGTGCCGGTGTTGGCTGACGAGCAAGAACTTATATACATCAGTGCAGACACTGGATGCCGTCTTGAGGACCTGCCTGAAGAGATGGATGATGGAGCCGGATGATGAGGGAAGTCTGTGTTTCAGCACGACTTTATGATGATGAAGATGATGATGAAGATTGTTGTATTTAACCATTAATATAGTCCCTAACTTCCTTTTCAATAGCTACTACAGCGAGGTATAGGAGATGGCGCTCCTCCTTTCCTTGGATTGCTCCCCTTTATTCTTGATCCATACCTTTTGATGCTAAATGTTAAGCAAAGCGGCATCAAGTACCATTTTTTGAGTCTTTGGTATGACTCCACTTGGGATTGAACCCCAGCCTTCCGGGCCATTGGCGAAGGAGCGTTGGGGTCGCCTTCGATTACGGTCGCCAACTTTACTTACTATAGTCCCAGTAATTTCAATGTCCTTATTCCATCGATCTTTAAACCTTTTGATGTCACTCGCTTCAAATTCTTTAGATTTCAACTTCTTCTCTTGAAATCAGTCCTTTCAAATGGCTTTGTGAATTTCTGAATAGGTTTACTTTGGTTTCTTTGTTTCATGGACTATCAACATTTGTAGGTTATTTAATGCCAAAGCCCTCCATGTAGGAGTAGAATAGTAGAAGTAGTACTACTTAACTCATAACCAAGGGAATAAGAGGGTTCATACTTTTCCAAAGGGCATTAGTCAAGAAATTGGACGTAATAGCATGACAAGAGTTCAGACTTGCTTACTCCGAGGTGCTTAACGTCGTAGGATGCGGACACGACGAAGCGTGTTCCAGTTCTGGATAGAGCTGTTTGCATTTCACATAGCGCTAATAACTTTGGGGAAAGTATGAATCCAATTCTTCTCCCTCCAGCTTTGAATAGATAGTAAGGCAGAACGGGCTATTTAACCCTGGTACGGCAACCAGTCTTGATGAAGAAAAAACTTTGCATTCAAACCTGTTTAACACCTCTTAAAAATTGACCATCCTACTCGTGCGGAGGAGTTGATAAATACATCCTTCGAGGCTGAAGTCTAGTACTTTAGCCATTATGTTACGGTGAACCTCCCATCTAAACTGATGGCTATTGAAAGGAGCAAGGTCCTGGAAATGTAGAAGACGAAACATTTTCCCACCGTATTTTCAATTGAATATTGAGGTTATTGATAATCTTGAAAGATACTTGAAAGACCTCCACTGTCTTCCCAACCGCTCAAAGCTTTCTTGGACCCAATCTTCAATGATCATTAAAATCATACCTTATGAGTTATATATATATATGTCAGAAAGTAATTGAGTTTTAACAGAGATGTAAAAAGAAATCTAAGTTGAATTTGAATATTTTCATTCAAAACATAATCATCTTCATTTTTACTAACTACAGTTCAACAAACCAAAGAAAAGATAAAATATTTCGGGAGGGTAGTTCTTCCACGCCCTCCATACTCACCAGATTTAGCACCCAGAAATTTTTATTTTTTTCGATGACTAGAATATTTCTTAAGAGCCAAAATAAAACTCCGCTTAAAATTGCTCTTGTGTCGCATCCTGCTCGTGCAGAGAGGTAGTTTGGTTTGGTTTGGTTTTATGGCATATCAACCATTGTAGGTTATTTAATGCCAAATTCATTTTTATACATACAAACAGTTCTATTTCAAACAATTCAGTTTAGCATAAGTACAGAGTTTTTTGTTTACACTCAGTTATATGTGAAAACAGTTAATTTCAAACAATTCAGTTTAACGCAATTACACAGTTTAGTTCTATTTGACCCATTGATAGGACCACCCCGGGCCAGAGTGGACCTTGGAGCGATAGCAATGAAGGGATACTTCACATTACCTAGAGTTCCAATATTACTGAAACCTCACCATCAGATTGCTTAGTGTCATAATCAGGACACTCGTTGAGGGAGTCTTACCCCTCTGCAGAGAAGCAGTCAGTGTATTCTACAGCCCCAACCAACTGGGCAAACGGAGGGGAACGTAAATATATGTATATTTATGTATACATATATGTGTTCGTGTGTCTGAATTTCGAAGATGAAGCTTGATTTACTTTATCACTTAGAATATTCAGACTACTGACCTCATCTTCCTTGTTATACAGTGATATCTTGAGATACGAAATTAATTCGTTCCGGAGGGTATTTCATATATAGGAATTTTCGTATTATGGAACAAGATTTACCCTAAAAAGGACGTAATTTGCTCCAACCCCCAAAAGCAGTCGTATAAAGGAAGGAATATGTTCGTTAATGGCAACAGAGTCATTTACATAAATGTTAAAAACTGAGAAAATAATAAAAATGTTACGAATAATGACACTTTACCTTTCGAGTCGGGGCAATGTGCCCAAGAGGTGGTGTGAGGTGAGCTTGATGGCGGGGAAGGAGGAGAAGGTAAACTGAGTTTTGACAGATGGCAGAAATCATACGTAAATTTACGTAACTTAATTTAAATGAATACATAAACATAAGACTATGAATTTTTTTAATTTTAATTTTTTTTATATTTTGTTCTTTTTTGTGCATTTTCTTTTTCTTCTTTTTAAATAATTTCTTCACGGTTTTTTGCTTGTTTTCGTTCAGTTTGGGAAGATCACTGTCGGGCGGCACTTTCAATTTTTGTATCTTGGATATTTTTTCGTTAAATGGGACTGAAATTTCTTCGAAGCCCGTTTCGTGTTCTAAATTTTTCGTATAATGAGGTTTTCGTAAGTCGAGGTTCACTGTTCTCTCAACGTTTCGGCCGATATGTCATCCGGCCTTCTTTTATTTAATGCCAAAGCCGTCTTTGGAGAAGAGAAGCAGTCGTATTATTAGATTCTTAACTAAAGGTGGGGTCATATCTTTCAAAAGGGTATTATTACGTCACAGTTTAGCACATAAGCCATTACGCTACGGGTACTCCCCTAGATAGATAGATAGATAGATATGATCACATCCTTTTTTTGTCACATCTTTTCCCAATTTAAACTACCCGTTTTTAATCATTTCTCCGGTGTGATCGTTTGAACAGTACCGGACGAAAGGGCCCTAACATCCTTTTATTTTTTGAATAATTTGTTCTCTCATATACATATGATTCCGCTATCAGCTTGCCTATATAATTTCTCCTGTATCAAAAACTTGATTAAATAGAAGGTAAATATGAATAAAATGAGATAGATAGATAGATAGATAGATAGATAGATAGTTCGAATTCACATATCACAATGTCACAGTCCAGCACGTTCGCCAAGGAGAGTACCTCTTGCCTAAGCAGTTTAAACCACATCACTTACAGTGGAATCCTTTTGAGAGCGTGTTATGTTTTTTCTTCTTCTTTAGATGTCCAATTATGTTCAGTCATTAATTAATTGGGAGTTCTTTGTGTAAATATCGAGACGGACATCTGTAAGTGCTCATCCTGATGGAGTTTAGAGGACTATCTCATTATTTTTTAACACACCTTTCGTATAATTTATGAGGTTGCACGCGCACCGATTTCGAAGGGTCTTCTTCCCCCTACCCTCATTCCAATCGGTCACTTCCGAATCCCACGTTTTCTTGGGCGCAGAACAGGATCTCAATGAAATATAGACGAACCAAACTCCCTGAATTGGCCTTCTAAGATGTGGATGAAGCCATCTCAGGAAAAACGTTTGGAAAAACATAAAGGAAAAAAAAACCTAGGTATATTTAAAAGAATTGTGACTGGATGCAGAAAAAAAAGAACAGTTTTAGGAGAAAATAATATCTTCCCTCCACCGGGGCAAAAAAATAAAACAAAACCAAAAAACGAACAAACAAACAAAAAAAAAAGACAAAAACCAAAAAAAAACAAAAAACAAAAAGAAAATTTTTTAAAAAAATTGACGTGTCAAGAAAAGGTGCCTTTGTTATTTAAGAGTTAGCTAACATTTTCCTTAAGAGAAAGACGAAACAGAATAAAAAAAAATCTGTTGTCAAAATACTACATCTCGTTTGACACAAGGCCAGAGATATAAAGTACCCAATAAGAATGGAACTAACTAGTAATGATCTGTTAGCCTTGTTCACCAACCAAATTTTCATATGCAATACCCGATATATATATATATGTGTGTGTGTGTGTGTGTGTGTCCATGATCAGATATGTGCTTCTATTTTGGGAGGACTGAAGGATTTTATTGTTATATCAAGAATTTTGATGAAAAATGATGTTCAGCGTGTATGCTGGTTCTACAAAAATTCCCTTGCAAACTTGATTGGAATTTGCTTTGTTCTTTAAGAAATCTCGCCGTGACATTGCTTCTTGAGGGCAACAATTACGTACATACATATACAAATATAGACGTGGATACACAGAGACACGAATAGGCATACAATTATATATATATATATATATATATATATATGTGCAAATTATCCTAATGTGACCGATTGTTGTTTTTTTGGGGTAAGAAATATATGTATAAACATATATATGTATATATATTAAGATTGTTATTGGTCGAACGAGAGAAAAATGATTATTTTAAAATGAATTGGACCGAAAATGATTTTCGTATTCGGTATTTAGGTTTTTATTATTTCATATATTTCTGCTCTACACGTGTTTCCGACTTTACATCTTCTGGATAATTTTAATGGTTAAGTTAAATTTCGATTGTTGCATTTATAGAAAAGATTGTTTGGATTGGATGTGATCTTTTTTAATTCCAAGACTTGTGAATGTTCGGTAAAGATCTCTGGGCTTTGTAATTATTCTTCTTATATAAGTAAATGTTCTACACACACACACACACACACACACACACACACATATATATATATATATATATATATATATATATATATATTCTTTCTGTGTGCATACACTTGTAAACAGTACATTCATGTATATATGCACAAGATAGGTTTTGTTTCATTTTGTTTGATTCCAGATTTGTGTCTGTAAATGTTCTATGTTGGTTAATTGTCAGTGAAGACCTCTGATTGAGTGAATGTTTTTCTATGCATTCTGTTTCTCTGTCTTTGTCTCTCTGTATACACACCTACACATGAATGTTCACCTATACACATATACACGTGTTTTCAAGAGTATTTAGTGGGTTTAATGAGTGTGAGAATGCATTTGACTTTACACATAGATGTATTTTAAGCTAGTCAGTGTGAGCATATGCTTTCGTGTGTGAGTATGTGGTAAGTTTTGTTTGGTTGGTTTGGATTTTATGGCATATCAACCATTCTACGTTGTTAATACCAAATCCTCTTTATACATAAATGTGTGTTCTTCGTGTGTGTGTATATGTGTGTGTGTGCACATGTAAACATGTAAGTACATTCATGTATATACACTTGATAGGTTTTGTTTAAACTTGTTTAATTCCAGAATGAAATTTTTATTGGTCTAGTAGGTAGAGTGTTCGCCAAGGTTCCGGGAGACCGGGGTTCAATTCCAGGTCGAGTCATACCAAAGACTTAAAAAAATGGGACTTGATACCTCCTTGCTAAACACTCAGCATTATAAGATACGTATTAAGGGTAAAGTGGAGCAATCTAGGGAAAGGGGTTGCACCCTCCCCTACACCTCGGTGTAGTAGCTATCGAAAAAGGAGTTTTTGGGTTACCCTCGACTAAGGTCGCCAACTTTACTTTTACTTACATTATATAATTTTATTTATATGAATATAATTTTTATGCTATAACATACAAAATTAGATATGAATAGACTAATATATATATATAAAGAGAGAGAGAGAGAAAGAGAGAGAGGGTGTGAGAGAGAGAAAGGAAGGGAGAAAAGCATCTCTAAATGTTATATATTGACCCTCGACCGAGCCGTCAATCAAGAGATGCACCAGTGTAGATAAGCGGAAGAACAGCGGAAGCAGGTGGATGTTAGAAAACAATATTACCAGGTGCCCGGTGCAGTTCGAGTTAGTTGGAGATAGGATGCCAGCGTGAGAATCAGCTTGCAGACTGAGGGCTTTGGCCCTCAGTGACCCACGTTTGAGCAACCTCAGCCTAGATGAGAAAGAAGTGCTGCTATGGTCGCGAGAAGAACTTTGGGTCAAAATAACAGTCTGTCCCCGTCTTCAACTCATCTCTCACACACAGCAAACATCACCCTTTCGAGTATAAAGTGTGAGAGATTATATTTTTTATAAAGAAGTGTGTTCGTCCGTTCATTGAAGCCGTCATTAACGGTTAATGATGTTTCTGCATGTAAGTGTATATTTGTGAATGTACACGTGCAGTTGTATTATGTGCTTGTGAGTATACAACATAACGACATATATATTTAGTTTATTCAGTTGGTTTTACGGCATATCTTCTGACTGTTTAATGCCGAAGTCAGTTAGTGAATGATTTCAGCTCACTGAAAATCATTTATAAATAACTGAAGGTTCAAACAACTATTCTTGATATTCATAATTTGCACAGTTATATGGTATGAAGTATTCCTCTCTAATACTAATAATTTTCAAACGGATCTATTTGACCTATAAATGGGATCAGAAAAGTATTACCATTCTGAGTTAGAGTGGATATGGGAGTAATGGCAATGAAGCAATGAAGGTGTCATTCTACATACTGCAGAACTCCATGATTAGATCCACACCACCGGATACATATTAGTGTTATAACCAGAATATACATTTGGCGCGGGAGATTTTTACTCCGTTGCAGGCGCATTCTGAACTTTACCGACTATTTTGGTAAAAGGCCTGAGTACAGAAATACACATTAGTTTTGGTTTGAAATTACAGTAAAGCAAAGAAGATATGTATTTATTTATTTAATACCAAAATCATCCTTCGAAAAGAATAGCAGTGGTATTATTCAACCTATAGCTGGGGGGGGGATAAAGGGGTTCATGCCTCTCCCAAGAGTGTTAGTCTGAAAGTAGACGTAATAGCGAAACTGGAGCTCGAACTCGCTTACTACGATGTTGCTGTCCGGCACATTTTCTACTACGCCACGGAGACTTTGCGTAGCTCAAAAGGAATACAAGTTACGCATGACTGAGTGGCAAAAGGGATCTACCAATATGTGTTCGTATCAGAAAATCAAGAAAACTTCTTGAAACCAAATCCTTTGGTAGAAATCTCTTCAAAGGAGTAAATATCCAAGCTGTCACCTTGGTCAAACAGTCTGGACCTTTCTTAAGCTGGACAAGATAGGAATTCAGAAATAAGATCATTAAATCAAAGAAATTGACGACTAAGCAAAAGGCCTTCCACCAAGACATGATAGAGACAGACTCTATACGATAAGAAAAGGAAAAGGAGAAACACTCGCCAACATTAAGCATATATATATATATATATATATATATATGTGTGTGTGTGTGTGTGTGTGTGAGAGCACGCACGTGCATGTATATAAACACCTTGCGAATATTTACACTAACTCGTAGTTTCCATATTTTTTCCTCAATATTGGGTTATTCCATAACATTTTTTCTGCATATGCTAATATTTTGAATAATTTGATCTAGTGTCAGATGTATTTTATTAAGCCAGAATATTCAGCTATTAGATACAAAAAGACTATTGCGTCTTATCTGTTATTAGTTTATTTACTGCTAAAAAAAACTAAACAAAAATCCTCTAAGTGTGCAAGCATTTTGTTGCTAAAATTTTGTTCTAGCCCACAGTGCTATTGTTCTTTCTGTAAATGCATTTTTAGGTGAAAAAAAAAATTAATGATATCTAAGCTAGGTATGACTTTCAGCAAAGTTTGGGAACCACTTTGATAAAAATCATTGCTTTAAATAAGATAAATCTATTTCTAGAGAATTAGGATTACCGTAAAAGCTCAAGGAGGGATTCATAAGTATCAATTGTAATTTCTTATTTAAAAGTGCAATTTTTTTTCCTTCAATTTTAGGTTATTATAAAGCAAGAATATTCAGCTATTAAATAAAAAAATGTTTTGTGTCTTATCTCCTAAAGACAAATATAAGTAAATATTCTCTATATGTGCTAATTCGATAATTTTTGTCTAGGGTCACAATTTTGCCGATAATGATGATACAAAAAGTAAGGATTTAATCAACATTTTATAGCTATTTCTGTTATATCAAAAATTTCATTATTTAGAAATTATGCTCTGAGTGAATATTGGTTCAAGAATAATTCCTATTCTGTTACAAATTGGACGTGAATTTGCTTTGTTCTTTAAGAAGCTTTCGTCTAATAAAAATCTCTGTATGATATACATTTTCTGTTGAGCTACAAATACACACACACACACACACACACACACACACACACACACACACACATATATATATATATATATATATAACGAGGACATTCGTCTTCCTTACATATGAATATATATATATTGCTCTGTTTATATCTTATTTTGTACAGTACAAAATATTATAATTATATTCATAATTATAAAATGATAATTATAATTATGGATATAATTATAATATTTTGTACCGTACAAAATAAGATATAAAGGGACTAATATATATGTGTGTGTGTGTGTGTGTGTGTGTGTGTGCAGAAAGAGATAGATAGATAGATAAACAGACTGAGGTAAACAGATAGACAATTATGAAAAGCGGGAGAAAGATTCAGAGATAGATTGATAGATATCCATCCATCCATCCATCCATCCCTACATAGATACAGACGGATATCCATTCATATTGATTGTTGTCGTTATATGAACTAATGGGTGTAATCTTTGGCAGCATAGATTCGGTTTCAACAGAAAACTCTCTTCATTAATAAAAACACTTACGCATGTCGAATGACTTAATAGTTCCGACTTAGTCCAACTGTCGAACATTTATCTAAATGATTGATATTTATATACCCTTATCTATTTATTTATTTACACCGACTCATTTTGTTGCGCTCTCGCCTCATCTCCTTACGGAGCAACGCATTTTCCATATAACTCACCATTAGTGGTCTGACAATAAAAAGTAAATACCGGGAAAAGAGTTGCATAGATAGTTCGATCGGATCAACAGGCTAGTCGCCAAATGGGTGGACTGGTGTGCTTTTTTAGGGTCGGGGGCGTGACCCCCACCCGCTCCTGGAAATTACATTCTCCCTTTTGTGCAGGCATGTGTCCGAGACAATGGGACCTTTGAATGAGAAGTAGCAAAAAATAAAAAAATTAGAAATAAAGATAAATTGTTAAAATAGTTATCGATTGAGCTTGGTTAAGTTTGACACAAGGTCAGTCGAATGAGGCTACCAGTCAAAAGGGACAAAGGCAGATTACGCTGAAATATTCATTGATGTGAAGTCAGGTCGTTTCAATCGCCGGAACCAATAAACCAACCAGCAAACAAACAAAACAAGCAGACACAGCAGCTTTATATATATATATATATATATATATATATATATATATATATATATATATATATAATCTAAAGTGTAATTTGCTCTATCTGTAAGTAAAGAGTGTTCAATATCAGTAAAAAAGAACACACACACACACACACACACACATAATTAGTGTTTTACGGCTTATCAACCCATGTGGGTTATTTAAGGTCAAGTCCTGTTTATATATATATATATATATATACATATAATTGATAAGTGAATAGTTTGTAAGCAACATAATTTTTGAATGAGTTGTTAGAGCTCATTTGTGTGCACCAAGTCAAATGGTTTCAAATATCTTATGCTAATAATTCTGATTAAAATTAAATTGTTTGTTTACCCACAGTTTAATGATTTAAAGTATTGCTATTTAACATTAAAAATTCTTTTTATCATGTATTCCTATGTAATATAAAAAATTTGCCTAAAGCTGGATGGTTTCAAATAATCAATAATAATAAATTTTTGTGAATTATTGAACAGTTATATTTGTCCCATAGATGGGACCCAAACAGGTACTATCAGTCAGGGTCAGAGTGGACCTTGGGGTAATGGCTATGTAAAAGTACTCCATAATTCCCAAAGTGTCATCATCAGATGCAATTTAGTGTCATACTCAGGTAAAATAGATAGATAGATAGATAGATAGACTGAATGTGTTGGTATTTAGCTAAACTAATATGTGAAAAGAATAGTTAAACCTAACAAAAAATAACTGTGTAACTTGTTTAAATCGCAGTCAACAGATCGGGCCTCAGCCACCTGTCTTCATACTTCAATAAGGAGGTAATGCTGTGTGAAGAGAACCCCTGTTCCGCAAGCTACAATGATTTCCGTTTGTTTATTCAAAACAAGACTGCATAAAGAGGAGCTAGAAGAATGGAAGCCAAATTAAACCAGGTAATCTTTGAACGTTTCCGCGATCAATGGTCATTTTTCATAGGTAGGCACTTTTAGTGTTTGATTTTAACACCCAAATGCCCTACACCTTCACTCTCACATATCACATCTCCAGGGGCTTCCACCGACATTTACCTCACTCGGAGAGGCAATCTTGTCCGTATGATGCTGTCTTGACATCTGTCTTCCAAACCGTTCAGGACGGCCATTTCTGTCTAATATCTTGGAAGGACATTTTCTCGGTAGCTTCGTATTTCAGTCATTTTCAATTTGCATTGGATCACCGCAAAGGTGACATATCGGTGGGGTAGAGAGTGAGAGAGTGAGAGAGTTAGAAGCGTGTCCATTGATATTTATCAACTACGGAAATAGAAAGACGGATGCAACACGTACGTGTTGACTTAATTAGAATCACAATTTTACTCATTGAGATAAGTCATGACACACTTACGTAGTTGATTAATCTCTCCTCCTCGCTATCTATCTATTTGCCAATACTTCTCATATATATATATATATATATATATATATATATATATATATATATATATATATATATATATATATTCAACGCATACGCACGAGCAGGATGTAACAGAAGGTCAATTTTTAAGCAGAGTTTGAATTCGAAGTTTTCCTTCTCCTAGACCGATTGCCATACCCAAGTCAAATAGCCCCGTCTACCCTATTATTCATTCATAGCTGGAGGGAGAATAATTAGATCCATAAAATTCCCAAGGGAATATTATATATATATATATATATATATATATATATATAATCTGTAAATAGACAGTCTGTGAATGTGATGGAAATTTTGAATGAATGATAAATATTATTAGTTATATAGTAGGTTGGTGACCTTAGTCAAGGGTGACCCGAAGGCTCCCTTTTCAATAGCTACTACACCAAAGTGCAGGGAAGGGCGCTACTCCTTTCCCTGGATTGCTCCTCTTTACCTTTGATGCGCACCTTATAATAATGAGTGTTGAACAAGGTAGCATCAGGTACCATTTTTGAGTCTTTGGATGACTCGACCTGGGAATGAACCCGAGTCTCCCGTGTTTAAAAAAAAATGTCTCTTATATCTCACCTCACATTCAGTTTTACAGTTTGTGACGGCTCAATTTAAAAGTGCGTGTAGAGTAATAAAAATGTAAGAAGGTAGTAAGATTAAAAATAGGGAAATAAAAGTGACATTTGACACTTCCTGTGATGAGCAAAAGGTAGGGTAGGTGAGGAGAGATATGTATACCAAAAAATATACAAAAAGCAGGAGAAACAGATCATACGGAGACATCAGCGGAATCTCATTTTTAAGAAATCCTTTACCAGAGTATAATATTTGTCGCTGTCTCCCACCAGACAGGACTTGACACAAGGTCAAAAGCCTGAAGGCCGATTAAAGTGGGGATAAAGGGGAGGAGAAGGTCGTGAACGAGCCGAGAATCGAATCCTGCTGGTCTGTGCTTCTCATCAACCCACTAAGTGCAATGTGGGTCTAATGAGGCAAGCAGTTTCACGAATCCAAAATTGGACCCGGGCACGTATGCCGGGTTATAGCTTAAACTAGACAACAAGGTCTAGTGCTATACACAGGGGACAAAGGTTGCAGCTCGCCCACCCGAAGGTGGCCCAAC
>CAUZXS010006634.1:2500-88463 GCA_963585895.1 Sepioteuthis lessoniana
TTATTACTAGAATCTCATTTCTTGTGTTGTTACATAAGGAATAGGTCACGTATCAATTTTTAAGGTAAGAGTTCAATTGAAATATATGAATTTAAAACTTGATTGGTAATTCGCTCAAAGGATTATGGAAAATAACCAGTGATTAGATAGACTAGACATGACCTCAGTCTGACCTTTTTAGCAGTTTGCTGATTGGTTGGTTCAGTCACGAGAATGGGTCAGTTTGGTTGAGTGATTTGAGTAGAGCATATACCGTAACGAACAGATGCCTAAAATGGTATTCTCTCCAACCGTAAGATTGACTTGGGATATTGGGTAAATGAAGACGTCGAAAATCCAACAAATCCATTTATCTGAACGAAAGCGGACACAGTAACCAAGATAACCCCAAGGCAACCGGATAGAAGACCAGAGAATCCGGCTGATTAGATATGTATATGAAAAATATTGAGGCGCAAATTTAAGCGGTTTCCTGTCTATCCCGGCTCTCCCATCACGCTAAATATTTTCGAACCTTTCGTTATAAATAAAAATAAAAGATGATATTTTCATATATACTGTATTTGACGGTATATAAGGCACGCTTCTTTTTTAAGTAAATATTCGCTACCTGGCAACTCCTATTAGCTTAGACTTTAAGTAACTTTCGTAGAGCTATAGTCATTATGTAAAAGGTTCTTATGATTAAAAGTGCTATTATTGATGATAATCATTTTATTAATTTCATCAGGTTTAATATTGTACTTCGTTTTTTTTTTTTTTTTGTTTTGTTTTTTTCTTGCTTTGCCCTGCTGAAGTTGGGTTTCGTTTCATACACCAGAGCATCTTATCTGTCATTAAATATGGTATGTGTTATTGTCTTCCCTTTTCATTCCTATATTCAACAATATCTACTATTATAACTTCATAAACAAAAGATACAGATTAATAATATTTCTTCTTATATATATATATATATATATATATATATATATATATATATATATATATATATATTGAATAGTGTGTATTTAGGCAAAAAGTTGGTATTAAAGCAAGTTTCAATAAAGACGATAAAATACTGTTAGTTTAAAATTTTTAATTGTAATTTTTCAAATCTTCTCGTTATTATTCTTGTGTCAGAATCCTGGTGGTGAAAAAAATTGTTCCATATCTTCTGCCCAAGCAGATAATGTTTTAAACAAAACGTTGAAAACGTTCCTAGAGACTATCTAAAAATAAAAATACTACAAATAATCAAAACAATAAAACTCGAACTAAACTATCAAATCAAAATACACGACCCCTGATGATGACCAAAAGTATGGTCGAA
Organism: Sepioteuthis lessoniana; assembly: GCA_963585895.1. Classification (NCBI taxonomy): domain Eukaryota; kingdom Metazoa; phylum Mollusca; class Cephalopoda; order Myopsida; family Loliginidae; genus Sepioteuthis; species Sepioteuthis lessoniana. Next base: position 3,813 of record CAUZXS010006634.1, read on the forward strand.
AGCGCTTGGGTAGAAGATATGGGACAATTCTTTCAGCGCTTTGATCCTGACACAAGAAATATAAAAAGGTGACTTGAAAAATTACAATAAAAAATAATAAAAAACAGTATTCTTGTATATGAAATAATATTTATCTCTATTTCTCAGCTTGAATTCACGAACTAATATCCATGATGCCGCTCTTATACAGGGCTCTGCTACTGGACCCGTTACCTGGTTTGGTCAAGAAACGTATGTTGAGCAGGAATATCCTGGCGGAAGCCGTCCCTCTCCCAATCTACAATTAGTTTGAAGAAAATTTATTCCTTCTTGGCCGGTTTTCATAGCAAATTTAAAAACCACTGTCTGCCCTAAATTTTACCCAAAGATGGTGAAACAATTGTTGTATTTATATCTTACCGAAAGGGATTAGGACTATGTGAAATTCAAACTTACTCGATCACGATTTGAACTGGTGCACCTGAGTGTACTCATTATGCCGATGGTCTTTACACCACGCTGGTGGCTGATGAGACTGATTAGGCAATGCAAGATAAGCAGGACTTGACACAGTTGCTGCAAGTGAAGACCTGAGACAATGCCGTGTTTTTGTAACAGTGTTATTTTTACTTATTTACCAAGACAACATTAATGATAAAAATATTAAATGTGTTCATATCCAAAACCGATAACTTTTAATGCAGTAAGATATGTTTCGTTTTAGATCAGATCAGACTATAGGATTATCAAAAAATATTAATTCTATATAATCGAGCGAACTTGACTGCGGGGTAAAATTGCTATCACTCTTTGGGGGGCGTCAATAATCACGTCTATAAATAGAACCCATAGCACAGTTATCTAGTTGCTTAAAAAAGACATACATGAAAAATGAACAACAATGAGACTCAAAAATTACTTTAAAAAATTCGAATTGCAATCAATGAGCGCCATCAGAGAAATCAAGACACGCAAGATATCGATTATTTGTAACAGCAGTTTCTATATGCTCTTTTTTCTCACTCAAATTTTGTCGGCAGAGTATTCACTGTGAGCTTAATTAACTGAATACGACTTCATTTACTGTCGTACGAGAAAACTATTTTTAAACTAGACTATCAACAATTTGCGTTCTCACATCTCAAAATGGATTTATCTCATCAAATGTCGATATTCGTGACCATTCGACATTTTCTTGCGATGTCTTGCGCATTCTCTCTCTATATATACATTTACATATATATATAGAGAGAGATAGATAGATAGATAGATAGATAGATAGATATTGTCTTCTTATGTTCTTAAGGTTGAGACTATCTTCTTTTAGATATATAGAGAGATAGATATAAACATACGCTTACAGATAATGTACAGGGTAATATATATATATATATATATATATATATATGTATGTGTGTGTGTGTATGTGTGTGTGTATGTTTATATATCTCTCTTTATCTCTCTAAAAGAAAATAATCTCACCCTTAAGAACAAAAGAAGACAATATACCGCAAAAAATATTACGCATTCAGAGTATGCAGATTATCTAGTGCTTCTTAAAAATACACCTGTAGAAGCCAAATCCCAGTTGCATAGTCTGAAGTAAGCAGGAAGATTCGTTAGCCTCAGTCACGAGCAGACGAAAGAGAGTTCATGTATATCAAGTAAATTGAGCCTTCTCCATATTAAATGTAAAGCCTCTCAAATTAGAAGACCTGTTTACAGACCTGGTTATTTACATTTTATCAACTAAAACCTATGTCAACCTAACCATAGGAAAGGCATGAACTGGTTATTGATCATATCAAAATCTGCTATCTCTGATAATATAAAAGGGAAATACATTCAAGTTGTAACCGAGGCAGTACTTCTATATGGTTTTCTCTACGGGAATCTAACAAAATGTTTGGAGAAAAAGCTAGATGGGAACTACACAAGAATGTTACTTGCTTTTTGAAAAAATTCTGGAATCATAATTCCTCAAAATAGTAGCTGTACGGCCACTTACTCGCACTAACCATCCAAGTAAGATGAACAAGATATACTGAGTAATACTCTAGAAGCAGGGTTTAACTTATAAATGATGTCTTCAAGAGAACTCCTACACATGGACACACCGGAGTTGGCTGAGAAGCAAAGACTTACAAAAGCGCTGGATGAAATCGAGACGACCACTCTGGAGTGATGGCCGATAGGGACGAATGGCGTGAGAGAATCTAGGGAATCTATGTCATTAGCATGAATTGATGAGCTATCTACGGAGCTATCTTGCTATCTTTAACCAGCTCATTGGCATAATGGTAAGCGTGTTCGCCTATGGTCTGAAAGACGGGGTTCAATCCCAAAGACTCAAAAAATGCTACTTGATACTTTCAAGCTTAACACTCAGCATAAAAAGTTACGGATCAAGGATAAGTGGAGCAATCCAGGGGAAGAAGTAGCGCCATTCCCCACACCTTGGTGTAGTAGCAATTTAAAAGGTAACCTTCGGGTTGCCTTCGACTACAGTCGGCCAAATCTTATGTAATATATATATATAAATATATATATTGTTTCACTTTCGATCTCTCTCTCCCTCTCTCTCTCTATATATATATATATATATACATATGTATAGATAGGTAGAGAGTGAGAGAGAGAGAGAGAGAGATAGATCGAAAGATATATATATATATATATATGTATATATATATATATCCATGGTTTGTTTGTAAACTGTTCTAAAATATCCAAGAAGAAAATCTTCAAATTCTCAAGTTTTAATCCAAAGATTATACTACTTTAGTAATTAGAAATGTAAAGTTTGCGACTGAAGCCGATGGTAACCTGAAGACTCCCCTTTCAATAGCTATTATACCGAAGTGTAAAGAAGGGTGCTACTCCTTCCCTGGATTGCTCCCCTTTATCCTTGATCCGTACCTTATAATGCTGAGTGTTAATCAAGGCGGTATCAAGTACCATTCTTGAGTCTTTTGTATGCCTCTACCTGGGATTGAAACCTGGTGTCCCAGAGCATTGGCGAAGACTCAACTTATTTTAGCCTAAATCATAATTTTAAAAAAGACAACATAATTTCAGATCAAGAAATTTAACCCATTATATCAAAATGTTTCGATAAAACCTTTTTAGAAGAAAATCATTTTCATATATCATAAAACCCTGCAAGATTGACTCATACCCTAGTTTAAGTCAATAACATCAGATTATAAAATACTAATTATTTCTGGATTCATTCCTTAAATAACACACTTTCCCACCAAATGTCATGAAAATAAAGTTTCCTTTTTCTTTTCATGCATATTTGCTGAATGCTTTATCATGTTTCCTCAAATGGTATAAAAACTCTAGGAATATAAGGATTTGGTGTCAGTTCTTCTAACATTGAACCCAAATTACCTGGACTAGGCTTATAGATTTTTAACGTGCATTGGCAACAAATAAATTTTAGATAAATATTTCAAAATTCCCGACGAACACCTGGAATGAAAAATTTTGTCAACCTACAATAAGCGATAAATGGAGTAAATGGATAGCCATGTTGTTTTTGTGTTACCCGTCATGTCGAAAGTTGTAACACAATTACAATACAAAAAGACTCTGTTACATGATACGAAAGTTTATTTTGACTAACAATTTCGAAGCAGTTACGAAACAAGAGAGAGATAGAAACTAAGAATTACTTCAATCCATTAGATCGACAGGAACTAAATATCGAGTGGGACGAAAAGGAAGACCACAGACTTAGATATTACTTCTTCAACGACTATGCCCCAATTAATGGGACCTCTCTGCCCAGTCTGATTCTGTCCTTCTCTGACAGCCATCGAAACTCTGAAAGATTTACTCAAACTTCAACTGCTGATTTCTCACGTCTACGAATTTTCTTCTAATTATTCTCTCTAACAATTCGCTTGAACACACGTAATCACTAAACACTTTCAGTGGCACGTCATTGCTAACACCAGCTGATATGTATCCAAATGTTAATCTTAATATTTCGCTTACAGCTGATTTCAAGACAAATCTGTTGCGCTTTATTTTGACATCAGCTGACATGCGTACACCAAACACTGTTTACCCGCTTTGACCTTTAGGAAATGAAAACCTACTACTACCAACTGAAATATTTTTGCGATGAAAACTATTTATCTCAAAAATAATTAATTAAAACCAAAATTATTTTACATTGTTTGTAGCAGCGAAACAAAAACACTCTATTAGGAAATGTACAAGGCTCATTAGATAAGTTTACAGAATTTTTTCGTATTGTCACTTTTATTGATAGTACACACATGAAACTCTAGTCCTCTTCGAAGGATTCTCCTTCGGCTGCAATGCACTTCTTGTACCGTTCCAACAACTTCTGGAAGGCCCAATGGAAGTCCTCTTGTGTGAGTGTGTCAATGACCTTCGTCACAGCCTCTTTCATCTCTTCAATTCTGTCATAACGACAGCCTCTACGTTTTTCTTTGAGCTTAGGAAATAAGCAAAAGTCACAGGAAGCAAGGTCTGGACTATAGGGAGGCTGAGGAGCTGTCTTAATGCCCATATTGGTCAAATAGTCTGTGACAAGGATGGAGTTATGGACTGGTGCATTGTTCTGATGGAAATGTCACAGACCCGATTTGATGAGTGCTGGCCTCTTCCGACAGAATCTCTTCCTGAACTCCCTTAAAGCCTCAACATATTATTCCTTGTAGACTGTCAGTCTAGTGGGAACACAGTGCGTGTAGATCATGCCAGTGCTGTCAAAAAAAGGGATCATCAAAAGTGTGTGGGTGGATTTGCCCTGTCTAGTCTTCTTGGGTCTGGGAGAGCCAGCATGCTTTCACTGGGAACTCTGTCTCTTGGTCTCTGTGTCATAGCAGTAGATCCAGCTTTCATCGCAGGTCACCAGAGCATCAAGAACTGCGGGATCTGAATTGATCAGCTTGACCATCTCCCTGTTGTCCTGACAACGTCTTTCTTTCTGATCTTCTCTGAGCACCCTTGGGACAAACTTCGCGCGAATCTTTCGCATCTTCAGTTCCTTTCGAATAGTTGTGTGTACAGTCCCCACACTGACATAAAACTGAGCACTTATTGTCTCTATAGACACACGACGGTCGTTATACATGAAATTCTTTATGTAGGCAATCAACTCTGGTGTTCTTACTTCCTTACTCCTTCCACACCTCTCATTATCCCTCACAGACTCGCTGCCTTCTTTGAATATCTTATGCCACTCAAAAACTGATACTCGATTCATGCAAGATGATCGAAAAGCAGTCTGAAGCATTCCATACATTTCTGTCGCATTTTTTCCAAGTTTAAAACAAAATTTTATTGCATATCGTTCTACTAAAGTGTCCTCACTTCCAGATTGCATTTTTGAAATTCACCAGCTGCAACAATCAGGCTTTAGTAAGGTGTATTCTAATTCATGTTGTAGCAGTTTATTTGAACCTGAAATCATAAAAATTGGTCTGTCATCCCATAAGATGTATAGCAATAACATTGCGAATTTTCAAGAGTCTACTACAATTCTAAATGCCTGTACAAAAAAAGTCTGGAAACTTTTGAATGCACCTTGCACATCTTGTTCAAATATGATAGGTACCGAAATGAAAATATTTCTATTCTCTTCACCCCACACCTGGAAATATCTGTCACCAGTCATATCATTATTAGCACTACAGTCATATCATTATTAGCACTAATAAATATTTGAGAATTTTGTGTATATAATCCGATATATCAGGAGCAACATTGCAAGATATTTAATAAACATATCAAATTGTTTGAGAGGAACAATCGACACCACTTAGATCCCAATAATTTTAAAATCAACTAAAAGAGTTATGGCGACCTGAAGTGAGTATCTGATAGACTAAACTGAAAAAAAAAAAATCTGTTAGAACTTACGGGAGAAGAAGAAGAAGAAGAAGAAGAAGAAGAAGAAGAAGAAGAAGAAGAAGAAGAAGAAGAAGTATACCGAAGTGTAAAGAAGGGTGCTACTCCTTCCCTGGATTGCTCCCCTTTATCCTTGATCCGTACCTTATAATGCTGAGTGTTAATCAAGGCGGTATCAAGTACCATTCTTGAGTCTTTTGTATGCCTCTACCTGGGATTGAAACCTGGTGTCCCAGAGCATTGGCGAAGACTCAACTTATTTTAGCCTAAATCATAATTTTAAAAAAGACAACATAATTTCAGATCAAGAAATTTAACCCATTATATCAAAATGTTTCGATAAAACCTTTTTAGAAGAAAATCATTTTCATATATCATAAAACCCTGCAAGATTGACTCATACCCTAGTTTAAGTCAATAACATCAGATTATAAAATACTAATTATTTCTGGATTCATTCCTTAAATAACACACTTTCCCACCAAATGTCATGAAAATAAAGTTTCCTTTTTCTTTTCATGCATATTTGCTGAATGCTTTATCATGTTTCCTCAAATGGTATAAAAACTCTAGGAATATAAGGATTTGGTGTCAGTTCTTCTAACATTGAACCCAAATTACCTGGACTAGGCTTATAGATTTTTAACGTGCATTGGCAACAAATAAATTTTAGATAAATATTTCAAAATTCCCGACGAACACCTGGAATGAAAAATTTTGTCAACCTACAATAAGCGATAAAGTGTATTTACAGAGGAGTAATAAATATAGTTTAGTTTGCTTGATTTCAATTTTATAGGGTTATAGTTATAATAGTTAATGATATCAATTTTGATTATGTAAGATTCAGAATAAATCCAAAATTTATGACCGTCTTGTAGAGAAATATTAAGGTAGGTGCACTTGTTTGATGTTTTTATCATATTCTTTTAACAACTAAATGTAACCCCACCTTTAGAATATTCTCCCAACTAGGTAAAATCAAGTTTTTTTATCCTATTCAGTTTAAAGGTGGACAAAGTGAAGAAACCACTATTTTATTAGATCGTTGAATATTGAACTAATATTTTAGATATTCTTTCACATCAAATTGTTTTGTTAAAAAAATAATTTATTTCTTCTTCTACGGGACCGTTTAGATGAGCTAGTATTGAAAAGATCAAAAATAAAAGGCACAAATAATTTTTTTATTGTTTTGCATAACGACATTCTCGGGTTTTTTTTTTAATCCTAAATCCATTTTTTATAAGGACTGTAGTGGTTCTATTTAATCCATATATGACAGGATAAGGTGTTCATATCTTTCAAAGGGTATTTGTCTGAATGTGAATGTAATAACGCGATTGAAGTTCGAACTCGCGTACTACTGTTTCACAGTCCAGCGCTTTAACCATTACACCACGGGGACACAAATTAGTTTGTGAGAGTTCAAAATCAAAACTATGATTAAGACAACAAGGCACAAATTGATTCATACAAAAACTTCAAAAGCATAAATCATAAATCGTTATTTTTTTCCCACTGGAGTGTCTTCTTCCTTGGTAAGATAGCGGTTTATACCTGTGACACTAAACGAACCTCACCACTATGAGAGGAGTCAACTGGCGAGAAAAAAATAAACAAAGAATTCCATTATTCGATGTAAGTGCACTCTGTGCTATCAGTACAATCTGAGAATGAAGAGAAATATTGAAAACTTTGGTTTAGAAAGAATTAACTTTCACGGTAGAAAGAAAAGATTTATGTACCTGAATTTATACCTCCTGGAAGTAGTTTACTGCACGCTTATAATCTTACAGTTTTTCACGAATTTACTGTGCCAAGCACAGCCTTGCACTAGACCCTGCAGGCTGTTTGGTCGCTTCGTGACTGGCTCGCTACACACACACCCTTGTCTTCTTCGCAATGGGTTGATTAATTAAATATTTCCGAATTTAAGTTCCTGCAGGACCATCTCCTAATTTTATGTTACGTCCTTGAATAGCCTTTTTATATCTTTAACAATTTCCTGAAAACATCTTTCAAGAACTAAGTACACAAAAATTGTAATTCATCTGTGATTTATTATGCTTGATTGAAACTTGCAAAGTTTGGTATTTTAAAATGGACTGGTTTGATTTGGAAGTTAAAGCTCAGTCAAAAAGATTTGCAACAATATGTCTGATTTATCAAGGCTTGTTTGTTTAGTTTTCATCTGCTATCATTTACCTGTACCATATATTTCATCTTTTAGCTTGGATAACTTATATCTTACATCTTGTATATTACGTTCTTCCGTATACATATTGACTATTACATTATAACAGGTTCAGAACATATATTGTGTAAAATTTATTACCTGATTTAATCCTAACCTATTAGCACTTTACTTTGAAAACTTACTTTTTGCCTGTTATCTAATACATTTAATAGTTCACCCTTTACCTTTTAACTTTTTTCATTATCTATTCATTGTAGATGATTGGACCATCATAAGATTTATAAAATTTTCCACGACAGAATAAGCTGCTTTATACTGTCGTTATAATTGAAACCTTCTGATTTTAGTGTTTCCATTTTAACCCATCCATTTCTGTGGCAGACACTGGCCAGGGATGAAGATGTCGGTTTAGTTATTTGCATTTTTTCAGTATTTCTAAAAGGCAAGGCTGGTACTGTGAAAGATAAAGGAGTAAACACAAAACTCAAGTCACAACTTTTCAAATTCGGTTTTATAAACAGCATCGTGAGTTTTGTTGAGATTCATCGTTGATGTTTTGTTACAATTGCTTTGCGCATCAGCAGAGGAAATTTCTGGTCATTGGCGGAGTCATATTGCGAGTTTGTCCCTCCTCATCGGATCAATATTCGGTTCACCGATCGCTGGATCTATAGTATTATCAGTTGGCTCATCGTCTGAGTTTTGCTGAGATTCATCGTTGATGTTTTGTTACAATTGCTTTGCGCATCAGCAGAGGAAATTCTTGGTCATTGCAGAGTCATATTGCGCGTTTTACCCTCCTCATCTGATCAATATTCGGTTTACCGATTGCTGGATTTATATTAATATCGGTTGACTCATCGAAAAAGGGCACATATAATCAGTTGAACCCTCAGCGGGCTTACATTGCAATTAGTTGACTCAACAATATTGTTTAAAATTTCTCACCTGCGGAATCGTGTTGCAATCAGAAAACTTATCGATGAAATTAGAGTACGTACGCGAATATATCTTTTTTGAGCCAACTTGTCGGGAGGTGTGATTCTAGATTGACAGATTCAGAGAGAAACTGTAATTCTTTCTCATACAAGATTTGTTCAAAAAGTATCGATACTTAAACTATATTTATCAAGGTAGAAATGAACCATGAATGAGACTTTTATTTAAATAGTCTTTTCGGCATCCAGAATACTTATTCCAGCGATCTTTTGATAAGCCGAAGTACACAAAAATTTCTTTTGATATGGCAAAAATTATTTCATTTATTCAAATGTCTTTAATGAACTTAGATCTTACCCTTGAGATGAAAGAACTCGTGGTTTAATGGTATATTTGTTAGATATGGGAACAACAGCATGTTTAGATCCTGGACAAGGCTGTTTTTATTTCACTTTGCGTTAATACACTTTAGAAAGATATGCATCCAACTATTCTCACACTTGCTATGGGTAAATAGTAGGGCAGAATGTGGTTTTTGCCATTTTTATGGCAGGTGGTTTGAATTCACTATGTGTCACAACCCGCTTTTGTGAAGGTGTGGCTAATTCCTTAAATATGATGAAGATATCACCAGTGTAATGCTGTCACCATAAAGTATGTCTGTAGTGTCATTATCAACGACCGCTAAATTGGTGCAGCTAATAGTCGGATGGAAGGCCAAGAACACAAAAACACAACTTGTTTTAGCGTTAGGATTTTCTGTTGTTTTATTCTATGTGATCACTCATTGAGACCGTTGAAAGAAATGAGAAACGGATAGGACTTTGTAGGTTGTTCTTAATTCGAGAGACGCCACCAAAAAGGAAACCGATATTGAGCTCTAAAATCCATTATACATACAAATATAATGAGGTTCACAGAACACTCCATTCACACTTCAACTTCGTGTGGGTAAAATTTTCTGTCTCCTGTCGCCACTCGATGGCTTTATTCTGAAGAGCTAGATCAAGCATATCATGTTTCCAAATAGTGCTCTGGCTTCCAAAGTTGTCTTCCTTTCGACTACAACTTTTTTTTATGAGCATGTGTCATTAGCTAATGATACTAGCAAGGTTTGGTTTGGTTTGGTTTTATGGCACATCAGCCATTCTTGGTTATTAATGCCAAATACATGTAAACAATTCTGTTTCAAACAATTCATTTTAATATAAGTATAGTTTTTGGTTACACAGTTAAATGTCAAAACAGTTCTATTTCAAGCAATTCAGTCTAACATAATTGCACAGGTTCAATGTCAAAAATAGTCGTATTTCAAACAATTCACATTAGCATAAGTACACAGTTTAGTTCTATTTGACACATAGATTGGATCCTATGAGGTGCTGCCACCCTGAACATGAGAGGACCTGGGAGTGATAGCAATGAAGGGGTACTCCACATTTCCATACTCATGCTAAATTGAATTGTTTGAAAAATAACTGTTTGGGCATTTAAACTGCGTACTTACGCTTAACTGAATTGTTTGAATTAAAACTGTTTTTACATTTAATTCTGTATATTACCAAGTAGGTTGGGGCGGTAGAATACACCGACTTCCTCTCTGTAGAGGGGTAAGACTTCCCCAACGAGTGTCTTGGATATGATACTAAACAATGTGATGATGAGGTTCAGTAATTCTGAAGCTTTGAGGAATGCGGATGACCCCTTCATTCCTATCGCTCCCACGCCCTCTCAGATTTGGAGTGGTAGCACCTAATAAGGTCATAACTATAGGTCAAATATATCTAATCTATACACTTATGATTGTTTGAAATACGACTGTTTTTGACATTTAAAGCGTGTGCTTATGTTAACTAAATTGTTTTAAAAAGAAGTGTCTTTATGTAATAAAATGGATTTAGCATTTGATAACCTATAATGGTTGATATGCCATGAAATCAAACCAAACCAAATCACCCTGAACCGGTATGGTAGTACCTGTTAAGGTTCCTTCTATCGGTGAAATAGAGATCTGCTTAAAAATTATTTGTATATGTCTGAAAAAAGCTATAATGACACAAAAATGTAAATATGAACGTACAATGATTGCGATTCCCATAACTTGCTGCAAAAAGAAAATCAATCAAGCAATCAATATCTTTTGATCAAAGCATGTATAATTGGAAAATTGAGAATACTTATAAATATACTGAGAAAATACGAGGTATGAAATAAGTAAAAAGAGAACTTATATCATAACACCATTGAAATCAAATTGATTTATTGATTTTAACGGCATGTCAATACGTCTGGAGTTGTTTTATGTCGGGAGATTAGGGAATTGCGTACAGTGTACATTTAAATATTCATTTTCTGTGTAATTGTCTCAAAATGTTTCTCCTTACTGTTATATAGTATAAGTATAATATATATATAGTATAAGTATAGTATAAGTATTTATCTCAAATATAAATAATTCTAAACAGATCTATTTGATCCATAGGTGAGACCCTAAAGGGTACAGTTCTCAAGAGGCGCGCTTAACGGTTATCGTCAAGAGAAATGGAATCGGTGACACGAATTCAAAACCTGCATAAAGCTATTTGTTTCATTTCGCTGTGATGTTCTTGGAAAAGGCATAAATACATATTCACCCCCACCACCCAAGCTAGAGGAAAATAGGCAGACTGAGTTCTTTAGCCTTGGTTAGGAGGCAACACTGAATGTAAGGCAGAAGTATTCGGCTGATAAATCGACCTTGTGTCTCCTACTATTCGAGGGGGAGAAGTTGGGTAAGTTTGGGTCAAAGTGGAATTGGGAGTTATGGTATTAGAAGGATTCTTCACACTTGTCAGAATTCCAGGGATGGAGCCTCACCACTAGATGAATTCAGTTGCCATACCCAGGACACCCATTTGGGGGGACATGTTACCCCTCTGCAAGAGATTCATTCAGCATATTCTAAACTCCCACTATCAAGAAGCATTGAAATCATCGTGAATATATGTGAATGTCCAGTATATTACAAAGTTGCTGTCACTTGGTCTCCAGCAATGAACACAAGCTACCTCTGGTGTGAAAATACGAATAATAAAAGTGTTAGGTCATTCTATAACTTCCGTCGAACTGACAACTTTGGCTGGAGGACTTTCGATTTTTGTCGAAGGAACTTTCGTTTGATTTGTGACACAGCCTCAGGCGCTCCACTGTTAGGGATGGACTTCAACTTCTTTTAGAGCCATACGAACAAAGGGAGATTATCTTTACAAGCTAATCAGTGATGAAAGAAGATGGTACACACCCACATTGATGAAAACGAAAAAGTAGGCAAGTTATCCGTCTCGTTCTTTCCTATCCTATTCCTTGAGCTTTGATTTTTTTTCTTTGAAGTCAACCATCAACTGCTATTCAGGACCAATCCCAAATAGTTCCAGTTTCGACAAGGAGACGACAGACGTTAGAAACACAAAAGAGAAAAGATTCACTGCAAGTAGAAAGTATTTCTTATTTCGTATCAGTTGATTGACTGCTGGTATCCTCATGGCTAACAATTTGACCGGTTCGATTCTCTTCATCGAAGCCTTCATCCAAAAACTCTTATTTTCTTGTTTCAGTACGCTCCAAGAATTCCTCGAAGAATTAACATTAACGAAATTGACAAATTCCTATAATAAAGAGAAGAGAAGAATATTGGTATGGCATAAGGCAAGGAGATTACACAAAATTAATGGGCGTCGCTTTGAGGTTGGTTTGTTTATTGTGTTTATACGTCACACCAATCAATTAATAGGCTACTTTAAACCGAATTTTGATTTATTCGTAAATATTTTATTACTAGTTTTGGTTTCTTTTAGATTAAACTTTAATGTTAATATCTTAATAACAATTTGTTGGCACAGCAATAGGCTAATAATGTTATCAAATATTCTTTGTCTGAAATTTTGAGATGGAGCTTGATGATTTTTATCATTAAGGGTTTTCGGACTATTTTCTTCATTGTTATTGTTATTTCCACAACGTTTTGGCCGATATGTCCTCTGGCCTTCTTCAAGTGTTTGTCAAACTCGGGAACCTACACGGAACTTCGAACTACGTCCTTTATTGAATCCACAGGGGTCACCTGTTCTGATTCCGTTAGCCATAACCAGGTACAAGTGTTAAGTAATCGTGTATTGTTACTCGCCTGTAGTTAGGATTACAGTTATAGTCGTTGGTTCCCTAAGCTTCTAAGGAGACAATCATCCAATGGTTGCAGGTTCAATCCTGACTACAGGCGAGTAACAATGCTTGAATACTTAACTCTTGTATCTGGTTACGGCTAACGGAATCAGAACAGATGACTCCTGTGGATTCAATAAAGGTCGTATTTCGAAGTTCCGCGTTGGTTCCCAAGTTCGCCAAACACCTGAAAAAAGCCGGAGCACATATCGGCCGAAATGTTTACGAAATAACGATAAAGATGAAGAAAATAGTCCGAAAACCCTTATTGATAAAAATCAAATATTCTTATATAAGACAAATCATATGCACACAGTTACATGGCTTCAATTATTCCTGTTTAATACAAATGATTATGATTTTATGTTTGGATTAAACAAAATTAATTTTTTTAGCTGATTGATCGATCGACTTTAATGGCATGTCAACACGTCCTGAGTTAATCTATTCGATTAGGTTGGAAAATGCCATAATCGTGCATTTATATTTACATTTTTTCTGTAATTGTATCTTTAGATTGATTCATTCTAACGGCATATCATGTCGGGTTATTTTATGTCTAGATTTTAGGGAATTGGGAAGACAATTCTATAATACAATATTCTAACACAGTTTGTTGATTAGTAGTTCAAAATTTAACCATAATTTTAAAAACAATATTACACTCCAAAAGTGAATGATCTGAAGAATGTTTAAAGCTTCAATAAGGGTTATTTTGAGATAGACTAAATATGAAGTGGAACTTGAATATTTCAGGTTTTCATTGATTCCAAAAGTTTACATATTCGTTTTTTTTATGTACGTAAAAAGACTAATTCTTTAGTGTTTCTGAGAGATTAGTTAGGATGGTGAAATTTAATTCCTTATCAGCTCTTAATGGCACGCTAAAAGTAACGGTTATTGTCGGAATAAACAGTATTAGTGACTCATGTTTACAACCTGAAAAAAGTTGTCTACTTTTTACTTTGCTCTAATTCCTTTGGGAAAAAGGCATGAACCCATCTATTATACACTTTAGCTATGGTTAGATGGGATACAATGAGCAAATTAACCTTAATTGCCTACAAACAATGCCAAGATCCAAATGTAGAGTTCCCAGAGAGTGAATAGAACTCACAGAAAAATGAGATAACATTGTGGTACTATAGCTTCACGACACCTAGTTGGCCGCTGGTTTCGTGATTACCACATGTGTCGACTGGTCTTTCTCTGTTTCTTTCCACGCCCACGTTGCTTTCAGATCCGAGGAAAGAGAAGATGGTTGAGGTCCAGTCGATGAAGGTTGGAATTCGTGTTGGAGAGATGAAAAAGTTGCCAAGCAAATTTTAAAAATGACGAAAATAAGGCGTTTGTTATAAACAGTAACAAACGTTTATTTACACAGTTGTTTAGATAATTTTTAGTCAAACACCACAAACTGGGAGTGAAAGTAGTTGACTGGCGGAGTTTTAACTGCAATTAGGCAGTGCAATGGCAACGGATTTGGTTCTTTTAGCGGCGAATTCCTGAACCAACTCAATTTTTCGCTTTGGGTGTCCTCCATTTATGGGCCCGAATCCCGAATAATCAGTTTCTGATTGGTCAGCCAATGGGGACTGCCGACCAATGGCTATCATCGTAACAATCCCCCCGGTTTGCCCCTGATTGGTTTAGACAATCGGCCAATCAGCCACAGTTATTGGGAGGGGCCACAAGGAGCAGTCCCGTGGTTAGCTGACCAATGATTTAGTGATTCAAGGCCTTGTGCCAAACTTGGTGACACCAACCCAAATTGTCCGTTATTTCAAAAATACATCTTTTTGTTTAAAGTTTGAAATCCGATGGCTGTCTTGACAGCTTTTTGCAGTTGTGCGGATGTTTATTTTTTGGTGACAGATTTATAGGTCAACAAACCCTGATCGGATCTCAAACTTTTTCGTACTTAATCACTTGATATTTATTTTATACACGGTTCTCAAAAAATACTTGGACACCCAAAATGAATTTATTTTTAATAAAATACTTATTATCATGATTTAATAAAATTAATTAATTTCCTTTAATTAATTTCGCCAGCCAACTCCTTGACACTTAAATGAAAGTGTCATAACATAAGATAAAGCAAGTATACATTATAAAAAACAACAAACCATAACACGCAAGAACTTAAGAAACTCCAGTCACGCTATTGTGTTCACTTTTTGACTAACACCTTTGGGATAGGTATGAACATCCTTATCTTTCTTCTATTGGTTAAATAGTACTAATGTTGAATATTGGCAGGAAGGATTTGGTGACTTGAAATGATCATGAAGAGACAAAAGTAGAGAAGCGAGGAGAAACTAAGATGATTTAATGTCTTAATGTGGCCTTGTACCAGTCTTCTAAAAGCAGAACCAAGAAGAAGGGATTCACTAAAGATTCGTCTTTCACATTGTATGTACATCTCAGCCGTCTTCAACTGTCTCCATCGACTTAGGTAATAAAAGGAAAATAAAAGAAGCAGATTATATTTTGATATGCAACAATATTACTGTTCTTTTTCAAGGATAGCTTTGGCAATAAATGACCCGAATGGTAACTTTGCTCCATTTGTAGTGTTATTGTGTGTACGCAGTTTTGTGTCTTAAGAGAAAAATGAGCCGCGGAGAACCAAAAAAGATTCAATGAGGTGACAGTCCAATAAGATTCAACAAGACCCGAGAGATATTTAAATCCTAATCGTGAAAAAATAACCTTATATCTTCATCTCAATTGAGTTAGATTTCAACTTTCCAAGAAACTTTAAGAGAGTAAATAGATGGGTCTTGTGCTCAAGAAATTATGGTTGTTGCTTATTTTTTCTACAACACACCTACCAGATGGTTATTTATACGAGGTCTGTCCTCACTTGTCGGTGCTATAGCACCTATTACATTCTTAAGTGACATAGTCAACAAAATCAGAATATGTTGAGTAGTGTATCATAAAAAACACGTGTGTTTCATTGGGGACACAAGGATTTAATAAGTGAGACTGAATTCCCTCAGTGTCCATACTGGAACTGTTTCTGAGCAGAAACAATTAAACAACGGGGACATGAAAAAGCCTGACTGAGAAGAGAATCAATGTCACAAACATTAAATATAGGAGCAATGTTTATTATTTTTCAAGATTTACTTTTATATATATAGTTTTAAAAAAGTATAATTTTGAGTTGTTCAAGATAACGGTATAAATCTATGAATTATATTTGGATCTTTATATTCTCTGGTGTTCGTAGCCCAGTAGGCTGGGGTAGTAGAAAACACCGATTGCATTTGTGCTGATGGGTAATAATAGCCCAATGAGTGTCCTGGTATGACAATCTGATGGCAAGGCTCAAACTTGGGAGATTTGGAGAAATTGGAGTACCATTTATTGCCAGTGTTCCCCGGTCCACTCTAAATCAGAGTGGTAGTACCTGATCGGGTACCATCTATGGGTCAAATAAAACAAACTGTGTGCATACGAATGGCTGATGTTAAATTGTGACTGTTATTTTCATTTCAATCATATATCCTAGATGCATCAAGGTAGGTCCTCAGTGATGCACTGTCTTTCAGGTTCTGCATCATATCGGCTCCGACAGCAACCCCGACAGCAACCCCGACATGACTCTGGAAGCGTCAAGCCGCCTCCTTGATCGCACCGTGCCTTTGCCAAAGCAATAAAACCGGTAAGGCCGGACTTCGGCCGTTCTTTATAGAAATACTTGAAATCATTTCACTGTGTGCAAAAAAGAGCCTAGGCTCGTTTAAGAATATTATCGACAAAACGTATTTACTAATTATATATATATATATATATAAGTATAAACAACATTTGGCATTAAATAACCATCAACTGTTGATATGCTATAAAACCAAACCAAACCTGGTGTTCGTTGAACAATCCAGAACTGGGGCTTCATTTCATATCTCGGGAAATGCAACAAGATCTCTGCTTGTTCTCTAATCTTGTAGCTTTATCGTTATCGTCTAAGGAAATGAGTGCGATGACCCGGGTTCAAATATTGGACGAATCTATTATTATTACTCATAGCATTAATACACCAGGGAAAAGTATGAATCACACAATGGCTAAATTGTAGGGAAGGCTCGGTTCTTTAATCATGGCACGGCAATAGGTCTAGGAGAAAAAAAAACTTTGTATTTAAACCAACTGTTCAAGAAATTGACCTTATGGTGCACCGTACACGTTGTGAATGGGTCCGGTATATACACAATCTGATCTCTGATCACAGTCCACTTTCTCCCTATTCTATATCTATGCTTACTTTTGTGAACATATTTTACCTGATATGCTACTCGATTTGACATCGTGACATTATTATTAGAGGAAATATTTATATCTAAAAATATTTTTAACTCATTACGTCTATGTTTCCAGTTTCAGTTGTCAGTCATCAGGCTGTGGCATGCTCTCCTTCCATCTTTGATGGTTCCATTGCGTTTCTTATACGCCTTCATTATCAAACACGGAATTTCAACTTGAATTTTAGTAATGAGCTGTGATATTTCTGGCCTGTTTAGTGACTAAGATATTTGAATATTTTCAATCTATATGACAGTCGAATGAAGTAATACATTTAAAAGGCAAGACTTAAAATACCGAATTTCAAGTTTTGTAGGTTTTCACTTCTTAAGGGATATTAGCAACATACTTATCAAAAGTTCTCTTACATCCGTTCGGAGCTGATTAGATATCAACTTGTATCCCAGCAGTGTTCAACATTCACACCTAGAAAAAACATATTTTGAAGGATTATTTTCACGGTAGGTAGATCGTAGAAAAGTGTTAATACCTTCTAATAATATAGCTGATTTCTTTCAAATCTGATTTGAGACAAAATAGTCTCAGATTAATATACATCTGACGACGCAAGACGCAAGGAGACAGAAGAATGAAAAAAATTGTGAAAAATTAAAAAAAGAATCTTAAAAATAAAGAACTATTTATTCACGCGTCTTGAAATCCAATTTGTAATCACGCTAGGCATTTTGACATTTTGAGCAAGTGAAGCACACACAGCATTCACTTTTAGCACTCAGATATCTATGCTTATCCAATCAGAGTTGAGACAAGATTTTGTGTGTTTATTGAGTAATATAATCCAGGGGTTGGCTTTCATGATATACTTAAAGCTGGCAATTATATTTTGTCTATTGTATCGAGGGCAAATGGAAATATTGACAGGTTTGTTTTTATAAGGAAGACAAATGCTGTTTTAGAAATATATAAAACCCTAACGAGACCTCATGTAGAATTTCTTTAAAATCAATCACATAGTCATTGAATAAATTCCCCTCACTTTATAACTTTGTTTTGATCTCCCTCTAGGCTCGTCTCAAAAAGTGGAGACATTAAGTGGTATTTTTGAATTGATGAAGGAATTGCTATATAGTAGTTCACCCTAAATTTTTATCATTTTTTTGTTCTCTATCAGATACTATCTAACTGTCTCTTTCCGAAAATGTGAGTCGTTTACGTATGACTTTTTCTCTCGCCCACCGTGAAAGTTCCTGTGATTGACAACTTGTATTCAGACACACAGTCACTAAGTTCAGTAGAAGGTGTCTACTACAAATACCTATTTATTCCTATTGATAAGACTATGCTTATTTCTTAACATATCTTAACATAGAACCTATATTGGCAAACAAAAAAAAACCCACATGGTTCCGTAACCTGTGTGACACTATTGACGCATTTATACAGATTTATCTCTATATATGGGCAAATGTGTGAATAGGTATGAGTATATATATGTGTGTATGTATGTACTTGCGTGTTTATACATGTGTGTGGTTGTGAGTTGACCATGGGTATGCATAAACATATGCGTTTATAGATGTATGTCCATATAGATGTCGAGACATATTTACGAGAGAACCACGAGTATAAAGCGCAGACGGTCAGATAAAAGTGTGCCGTGACTTTAAAAAGTTTTATCGTCACACCGTTTATGGTGTATTGGAGATGCACAGTCTGGTGTTTTTTTTTTTTTGTTTGTTTTTTTCATATGCAGCCAATTCCGGGAATAGGAATATTCACCTCTGAATATATCTAGGAGGGACAGTCGGTGAAAGACAATACAGTCAGAAGAACAAAGTCAGTAGGAGAGGACAGAGGGTATTCAGAGACACACAGAGAGGCTGAGTAGATGGACACCGGGAGAAATGACGTCGAGACCGAAAATCAAGCAGTCAGCTTTTGTTTTTTTCAGGAAAATTTTTCCAGCCAAAGTCTGGACTCGAAAACCGTCAGTTTTTGCAAAGTGTCACACACAAAGTTCCTCCTCTCTGTAAAGAAAATTCATTCAATTTTTTGGTTTTAACCTTGTTCTTCATTTATGTAAGCGTCTTGAACCTGCTAGGAAAGACAATGCAACGAGGGGTCGGATGATTATGCGGCCGGAGCTGCATAGACCGAAGACACTATTCCAACATCTGGTCTGATCGTGTGAGTGTTACTCATGTTAAAAATCTCTGGTAGAAATTCTCTGACGGAGCCAAAACCAACTGGTTTTCAATTCAGAATTTTTCCTTTACCTAAATTGGTTATTATATCAAAGTTTAAAATCCGAGTCTGCCCAACTATTTGCCCGTATATGAACAGAAATTACTTGGATTTATACCTTTCCTAAGGTTTAGGATTTGAACTCGAGTAGCCAACTCTACTTCTTACGACTTTAACAGTTAAACCACAAGCGTCTCCTCACATAGTAATTGTCAATAACGACAAAACATGCCAGAATACAACTGCTTTTCAACAAAAATACGTGTAGATAGATCAAATCTGCAATGTTATGAGGTTTTCTCTTCATGTATATACAGCATAATCAGTCACACTGCCTTCCAGGGGGCTGGAACGTACGATCAAGTGTAACTCATTTATTGCAAATATACAAAAATACATTATGTCTATACAAACGGTAAACATTCATACATCCACAGTTTTAAATGCTAACCGACACACGCAGGGATTTTAATTAGCGCAGGAAAATTAGTTTTAGCCACAGGCATTAACATATATGTAAATTAGCTCCGCTGAAGGCATCAATATACATACAAATTACTTCCTGTTCAGCAATATCTAAGTGTTATTAAAATTCTAATTATTCATTCATCTATGCAACTTTAACACAGAAAAAAAAACCCACATCACAGCAAGATTTTCAATAGAGCAATACACTTAAAAGGCTCTAATGTAATAAATTTCAGTCTACTTTAGAGATGGATGAGTGTTTTGGAGGTCAGCACACTGAAAAACGTCATTTTATAACAATAAAACAGTTGACTATGAAATGACAAATTTAATCCTTCACTTCCTTTAACATGAATATCCTGATTAGATGACCAATGAACACGTTGGTTTCCTGTTTTCTTCTATACCAATATATATACATATATATATATATATATATATATATATATATATATATATATATATATATTGTGGCGAAAATCCAACAAAGTCTGATTGTATCGTGAGTTTTCCTATTTACTAACCCCTCCGCTCGTGCAGGATATGACACAAGGTCAATTTTTAAGCAGAGTTTAACAGGTTTGAATTCAGAGTTTTCCTTCTAGACTAGTTGCCTCACCAAGGCTGAAGAACTTAGTCTGCCCTACTATTTACCCATAGCTGGAGGGAGAATAATTGGGTTCATACCTTTCCCAAGGGTATTAGTGCTATGTGAAAATGCAATCAGTCTCGTCCAGGATTTGAACTCGTGAGTTATGGGCGCTCTGGGTTAGTGGTAATGATACTTCAGCCCTGATATCATGCCTGAACCCAGAGTCCTCATCTAATGAAAGCTTTGTTAGAAGCAATGCTGGTGTACGAACATCACTCATTGTATAATATATATATATATATATATATATAATATATATATATATATATATATATATATATATGATATTGTTTATATTTTAGCATGATTGCAAATGGAAATCCTCTCCTAAAATAAAATCGTCGTAGTGAAGTGCGGATTTGGTTTGGTTTCTTTGTTTCATGGCATATCAACATTTGACTGTTATCTAATGCTAGAACTACCTTTCTAGAAATACAGGAATAATGTCATCGCTCTGAGAAATAAAGGATTCATGCCTTTCCCATGTGTACTTGTCCGAAAGTGAATATGGTAACGAGACTGGCGTTTGAAATCGCTTACTAAGATGTTGCTGTACAGTATTTTAGCCACTAAACCATAGAAACTCCCCAAGTGGAATGAACGTACTATGGTTAGTACATATATAGAAGTAAATTATTGGAATAAATCCAACAGTATGAAAAAAAAAAAATAGAAAAAGAAAGTATTCCAAATGCGATGAATTTATTCGTGATGTTAAAATTAATGTTAAAATGTTTCAGTTCTATTAAATCTTCTTCAGGACTTTAAGATGATGAATAATATTGCTTGAACAACGATGAATGCTATTAAAATAACGGGAGAAGAGAAAGTATATATAGAAAATGACACATAATCGTTCAATCAGCGTTTTTTATTTTTATTTATTACATGATTGGCACAGACAATAATATTTATAATGTGTCGAATTTCATAGTGATACAACGCATTAAAAGATGATAAAAGCATTATCAGAATTTTCGAGAAAAGTAGAAGGAAAAGAAGAGAAAAGGAAAGAAAGGAAAAGAAAAGAAAAGGTAACGAAGAAATAAAGAAGAAAAGAACAGAAAGGAAAGGAAAGAAAACAAAACAAATACATCCTATGTAATTAAAGTGGGTATAAATCTTATTAGTACCTTGCAGATGTATAATGCTACATCTATTTATTACATATTAAGTAGTATGATTATATCTATAAATGTAGTAATCATGAGGATATGTGAGAGGATAGAATTGGAATGAATTGAATTCGTAGGGCTAAAGGAAGTGTAAATTTGAAAGATGCTAAATTAGATACTTTAATAAAAACATCTATCGTTGTTCAAGCAATAATTTTTCTCTATTATCCTATTTACCAACCCCTCCGTTCGGGCAAGATATGACACAAGGTCAATTTTTAAGCGGAGTTTAACAGGTTTGAATACAGAGTTTTCCTTCTCCTAGACTAGTTGCCTCACCAAGGCTGAATAACCTAGTCTGCCCTACTATTTACCCATAGCTGGACGGAGAATATTTGGATTCATACCTTTCCTAAGGGTATTAGTGCTATGTGAAATGCAATCAGTCTCGTCCAGGATTTGAACTCGTGTCGTCGTGTCCACATCCTGCGACGATAACCATTATAAAGTCCTGATGGATATTGCATGAATCCGAAACATTTTAACCTTGACTTTACACTCATAATAAATCCATCACATTTGGAATATTTGGTTTTTCTATACACACACACACACACACACACACACACACACACACACACACACACACACACATATATATATATATATAGTCATCCACAGACAGACTGTTTTGTTCTATCAGAACTGTTCAATGTGGCTAGACACGTTGGACGCTTGAAACCGGGATCGAAACCCATTCAACTTTACGTTAGACTGAGTATCAGACCGCTCGGCCAACAAGCCTACCACGTTGGCTAAGAGAATTATAAGGTATTTATGCAGCAACAGCAACAGCAGCAGCAGCGTCTGTTTGCTACATTTTTAATACCCTATTGGCTACCAGAGTGCTCAATTCTTTCGAAGAGCTTTGCTTATATATATATATATATATATATATATATATATATATATATATATATATATATATATGAAATCTGTTCTTGCATCCTCTTTCTATTGGTCATCATATGAAATGTAGAGGATTCTAGGAAGTACTCTTCTATCAAAATCCAGTTGAATCTGTTCCGTTGTCTTCGGTTCATATTCACAAAACTGAGTGTACTTGTTCCATAGGCTGGAATAGTTAAAATCATTTATGTTTCATAAATGTTAGTCTTAACTGATTGGTTTTACAGCATGTCAGTCCTTAGATTATATTCTATTGCAGTCAGTTTTAAATTCATGGTCCTTAATTTTATGTTATAAAAATGTATTTTCGGAATCATTTTAAATAGGTAGACATTTCCTTATCTCAAACAGGTCTGGGTGACTAAAACTTGGGTCTATAAAAGGATTGCCACTTTGAATAAGAGCGTTGCTCTAACTTGTTTATGCGTGTATACGATCGTACAATCAAAATTACCATTCTCAATATAAATAAATCATTTAGTCATTATAAATAGATATATGTAATTACCCTTTGAAGTACATTTGTTATTTGGTATCATACATTTGATAGTGTGTGTATGATTCCTAATAATTTCAGAGGCACACATTTAAATTTCTGATCATTTGTTAAAAATATTGCTTTTTCTTCATATACGTATGGTTGGTTGGCTTGGTTTTTAGGCATATCAACCATTGTAAGTTATTTAATGCCAAATCCGTTTTATACATATATTGAATATATAGGATAAGTAAATATACTTCGTGAGTAATTTTTTAAAGGAGCGAAAACTCATTTTTTGGCTCGTCGTTAAATCTTTTTAAGTTTAATACCTAAGATTAATGATTCTTTTTAATATTGAGCAATTTTTTTCACACATTCAAACGATTTCCTGCATTCTCACCTCAAACAAAACTTTCCATTCAGTATCAATCATTTGTTGGCACACAATTAAATGGTTAAACACTTCTATTTTATCCATAGATGAGACCTTATCAGATACTACAAGCCCAGAATAGATTGAACTAGGAATTAATGGCAATAGATGTACTCTATGATTGCAGCCTCAACATCGGATGGTTTAGAGTCAAATCCAGGACACTGCTCTGACAACTCTTCGGGGATACAATCGGCGTATTCTACTAACCCAGCCGACTGGGCTTTATATATGTATTTAACCACTGTAAGTATTTACCTACAAGCAAACCATAACAGTGTGAAGCTGATTTGAATTCAATGTTTCAATGTATTGAATTCAATCGCTTCCAGGTCCACTCTGGCCATGATTTTCAGCACCTGATAGGGTCATATCTATGGGTCAAATAGAACAGTTTGACATTTAAACTGAGTGCATACAAATGACTTATGCTAAATTGAATTGTTTGAACAAGAACTGTTTGATAATTTAACTGTGTCTAAATGAATGACTGATGTTTAATGGAATAGTTAGTTATATATAGCAAAACATGGAACGATTTAATTTTATTGACTTATGATTTGAATTCAATGTTTTCCTTCTCCAAGACTATTTAGATTACTAAATCAAAAGAGCTGCTGTATATTTTACATATAACACGAGGGAGATGTGGATATATACTTTTCCATAGGACATAACTGCGAAGTAAAACAGAAATAACCTCGTCTAAAATGTGAACTCGGATTAACGTTTCCATTTTCTGTGACGATAACCTTTACGTTAATAGCACCTTCATATTTCATAATTTATGTACATATGCTAGATTTTATATGATTTTTTAACGAAGACAAATCTTCACGCCAAAAGTAATAGGGCTGTGGAATACACCTGCAGTATCTCTGCCGAGGGGTAAACGCCCAGCAACGAGTGTCTTGGAAATGATAAAAGACCATGTGATTGTAAGCCGGCAGGCTTGAGCTTTGGGGAATGTTGAGTACCCCTTCATTGCAATCACTTCCAGGTCCACTCTGGCCATGACTTTCAGCACCTGACAGGGTGTTATCTATGTGTCAAATTGAACGGTTTGACATTTGCATACAAATGACTTATTCTAAATTGAATTGTTTGAAATAGAACTGTTTGATAACTAACTATGTCTAAATGAATGACTGATGTTGAATGAATTAGCTAGTTATACACAGCAAAACATGGAACCATTTAACTTTATTGACTTATGACAAATAGAATTGTTTGAAGTGGAATTATTTAATCATTTAAGTGTATGCAAAAAACGATTAATATTTCATAGAATTAAAAGCGTTTGAAAACAATAATTAAAACCATTTAACTGTGTAGAAACAATAGCAATACTAAAGTGAAAACAAATTAGTTTTAACTCATTTAAAAATTAAATTACCGGAAAACTATTCACTTAATAATCATACGAGGATCATTAAATAAGTTTCCAGACGCTTTTTCGTATGGGCACTTTTATTGATTGTACACACATGAAACTCTAGTCCCCTTCGAAGTAATCTCCTCCGGCTGAAATGCACTTGTTGTACCGTTCAAACAACTTCTGGAAAGCCCCACAGAGGTCATTTTGTGTGAGCGTGTCAATGACCTTCGTCACAGCCTCTTTCATCTCCTCAATTGTCTCATAATGACAGCCTCTGGGCCTAAGGAATAAGCAAAAGTCACAGGGAGCAAGGTCTGGGCTATAGGGAGGGTGAGGAACTGTTTTGATTCAGATCTTGGTCAAATAGTCTGTGACAAGGATGGAGTTGTGGATTGGTACATTGTCCTGTTGGAAATGCCACTGATCCGATTTGAAGAGTGCTGGCCTCTTCCCTAGGAATCTCTTCCTAAACTCTCTTAAGACCTCAACATAATAACCCTAACCCTAACCCTTTGGTGTATTGACTTCCTTAAACATCCCACACCTCTCATCATCCCTCACAGACTTCCTACCTTCCTTGAATCTCTTATTCCACTCATAAACTGATGCTCGAGTCATGCAAGATGCTCAAAAAAGCAGTCAGAAGCACTCCATACGTTTCTACGGCATTTTTTCCAAGTTTAAAACATAATTTTATTGCATATCGTTCTTCTAAAGGGTCCTCACCTCCAGACTGCATTTTTGAAATTCACCAGCTGTGACAATCAGGCTTTAGTAGGTTGTATTCATTTGAACTTGAAATCATAAAATCTTGTCAGTCTTCTCATAAGATGTCTAGCAATAACATACTGAATTTTCAAGCGTCTAGGACAATTTTAAATGCCTGTACAAAAGAAAGTCTGGAAACCTATGGAAGGCACCACGTATATCCATATCCATTTAAATGTGTGCTAACAAATGAATGATGTTTCATTGTTACTGTAACATAAAAAATACTTGAAACCATTTAACTGCATGTAAATAAAGTATGAATAGTAAATAGAATTATTTGTTTTAGCTAGAAATACTTGAAAATCTTTAACAGTTCACAAAAGAATGAGCTCCGTCTCGTTGAAAAATGGGTTTGCAAAATGAGATAAAATTCATATTTAATGTGTAAGAATTATATTTGCCATTAAATAACCAACAATGGTTGATGTGCCATAATACCAAGGCAAAAATAAAACAAAGCAAATATTCTCTTGACCATTGTTATAATGGAGAATTCCATGACAGCCTATTAAAAACTTTTCGTGGCAGTGGTCTATTGTAGTCGTTTTGAACTGATGCCTCAAAAGTTGTTAGCATTATGACCAGCAGGATTGAACAGAATGAGGCCTGTCTTTCTATAGAATAATGCAACACCTTATACTTCACAAACCAAATAGGAAAAACTAATTCTGTTTGGCACCAAACTCGTCTTGCCCAACCTCTTCCTTTTAACTAGACCTCTCCCTTACCGATTACCATATTTTCCAAGCTTTATAAACATAAAGGAATCAGTGGTATATCTCATTTTGGTCGAGGTGAAAAACGCCTCTGGATATTTTCTTGACTCTCATGACAGCAGTTGTTTATCATGATAGAATATGTTCATATTTAGGTAATTGTTACAATGAATCAAATGGTGTTTGTTTTTAAAAAGAAGCCTGTTTTCTGGCGGGATATGGCCTTCTAAAATGTTAATTGTGAGCACAACTGTTTTGGCTAAGATTGAAGAAAAGGCCGACTGCATTTTTGCAAAAGGTGTAAGACATCGATACACAACGTGTGTCCTGCGTATGATATTAAATTGCATCTGATGGTGATGCTTCAGTATTTAAGCTTTGGGAAATATAGATTAACCCTTCATTGCCATTACTTCCAGAACAACTCTAACCTGCAGTAGCATTATCTATTAGAGTAATATCTATGAGACTAATAAAACTAATCTAGGGCATGACACTAAACTCTATCTGATGGTGAGGCTTCAATACATGAGCTTTGGGAAATATGGATTAACCCTTCATTGCCATTACTTCCAGGTCAACTCTGACTTGTAGTGGCATTATCTGTTAGGCTAATATCTATGAGTCAAATAGAACTAGTCCTAGGTATGACACTAAAGTCCATCGGATCGAGAGGCTTCGATGCTTCGATAGGAGGTGCCTGTGGTGTAATGGTTATCGTCGTAGGAAATGGACACGGCGACACGAGTTCAAACCCTGACCGAGACCGATTGCATTTCACATAGCACTAATACCCTTGGGAAAGGTATGAATCCAATTATTCTCCCTCCAGCTATGGGTAAATAGTAGGACAGACTTGGTTCTTCAGCCTTAGTGAGGCAACTAGTAAAGAGAAGGAAAACTCTGAATTCAAAACTGTTAAACTCCGCTAAAAAGTTGACCTTGTGTCATTTCCTGTCCGAGCGGTGGGGTTAGGTAAATATGAGAGGCTTCAATACTTGAGGTTCGGGAAATATGGATTAACCCTTCATTGCCATTACTTCCCGGTCAACTCTGGCCTGTAGTGGCATTATCTGTTTGGCTAATATCTATGAGTCAAATAGAACTAGTCCTAGGTATTACACTAAACTCCATCGGATCGAGAGACTTCAATTCTCGAGCTTTGGGAAATGTGGAGTACCTTTTCATTGCCATTAGATCCAGGTCAACTCTGACCCGTAGTGGTATTATGTGTGGCTAATATCTATGAGTCAAATAGAACTAGTCCAAGGTATGACACTGAACTCCATCTGATGGTGAAAATTTCCTTCTCGAGCTTTGGGAAATGTGGACTACGTTTTCATTGCCATTACTTTCAGATACACTCTGATCAGCTGTGGTAGTATATGATAGGGTTCCATCTGTCGATCAAATACTACAATTTGTCTATTTAACTGCGTGCAAACAAATGACTAATTTTAAACTGAATTGTTAACGTTAAACAGCAGTACATGAAATCATTTAATTGTGGGCAAACAGATAATTAATATTAAATTGATTTATTAATGTGAGGAAGTAATATTTAAAACCATTGACCTCTGCAAAAATAAATAATTAATTCTAAATAGAAATATTCTTCTCAGATAGCAATGCATAAAACTGTTTTACTCTATGCAAAAAAATTCTATTGATTGAATTATTAGTGTTACATTACAATACTTGAAACAATTACAGAAATGAGCCCCGGTTCGTTTAAAAATGTCACCTACAAACGATTTATTCAGAAATCATAAATATATAATGCATGTTTAAAAACGATTTGGTTTTAAATAGCCAACAAGTGTTTATATAATTGTGTAACGTGTAGCGTCGTAGGAAATGAAGGCAGCGAACCGATTACTAATACTTGACGTCTCTGTTTGCATTTCACAAAGCGCTACCACCATTAGGAAAGGAATCTTCAGACTGCTGTGAGGAAAATAGTTGGGAAAATCGGTACCTTTGCTTTGGAATGGCAACCGATTTAGGAGAAAGAAAATTCTGAATTCAAAACTGTTAATCACCGTAAAACATTGACCTTGTGTTGAATCCCATGCGGGCTGAAGGGTCGATGTGCCATAAAACCCAAGCAATGGACCAACCGAATTGTAAAAGGCACTTGGTTTTGTTTTTCAAAAAGCGACCTCTTCATATATATATATATATATATACTGGTAAGATACGTTTTCAAGATGAAGTACACAACGCCATTACATTATAGCAGCTCTACAACCCATAAAAATACCAAATTATGAACATAAAATCCATTACCTTAGTTTTTATCTGGTATGTTAAAAAACAAGATGTATTTTTCCACGTTAGTGTGTTATTAATACGTGACTTTACATTATTATATATTACAATTGATTGGCCACTTTCTCATTTTACAATCAGATGATTGTGCTCACATCATGAAGCGTAAAACATCGGACTTCAAATGTTCATTATATACATATATATATATATATATATATATATATATATATATATATATATAAAGTAACATTGGTGACCGTAGTCGAGAGTGACCAGAAGGCTCCCTTTTCAATAGCTACTACACCGAGGTGTAGGGGTGGGCGCTACTCCTTTCCCTGGATTGCTCCACTTTAAACTTGATACGTACCTTATATTGCTGAGTGTTAAGCAAGGAGATATCAAGTACCATTTTTAAATCATTGACGCAACCTGAGATTGGACCTAGGTCTCCCCGACCATTGGCGAACACAATGGGCTGTTCCCCTAAATATGAGTTAAGAGGAATAAACATTTTGGAAGAAAATTGTCCATAAAATACGCACCTACACATTACTGGAGTATATGATAATATTAAAATAAATGTAAACAAGTTAATCCTCTCAACAATAATTTGAGAGGAACTAGATGTTTGGAATAGACATGCTTCATTCCAAAATAGAAAAACACGGTTTTAAAAAATGAAGTGAGACCAACTTCTTAATAATATTTTTATAGTATATATATATATACGTGGTGAATTCAATAAGTTTCCAGACATTTTTGGACAGGAATTTAAAATTGTAGTAGAATCTTGACAATTCAGTATGTTATTGCTATACATCTTATGAGATGACAGACCAATTTTTATGATTTCAAGTTCAAATGAACAGCTAGAGCAGGAATTGGAATACAACCTACTAATGCTGATTGTCACCGCTGGTGAATGTCAAAAATGAAATCTGGACGTGAGGACCATTTAGAAGAACGATATGCAATAAAATTATGTTTTAAACTCGGAAAAAATGCCACAGAAACGTATGGAGTGCTTCAGACTGCTTTTTGAGCATCTTGCATGAATCGAGCATCAGTTTTTAAGAGGCGTAAGAGATTCAAGGAAGGCAGGGAGTCTATGAGGGATGAGAAGAGGTGTGGGAGGAGTAAGGAAGTCAGAACACCTGAGCTGATTGGCTAAAGGCTTAGGCGTAGGTTTAGGGTTACTATGTTGAGGTTTTAAGGGAATTCAGGAAGACATTCCGTCGGAAAAGGCCAGCACTCTTCAAATCGGCTCAGTGGCATTTCCACCAGGACAATACACCAGTCGACAACTCCATCCTTGTCACAGACTATTTGACAAAGATGGGTATCAAGACAGTTCCTCAACCTCCCAATCGTCCAGACCTTGCTCCCTGTGACTTTTGGTTATTCCCTAGGTTCAGAGGCTGTCGTTATTAGACAATTGAGATGAAAGAGTCTGTGACGAAGACCATTGATACACTCACCCAAGAGGACTTCGATGGGGCCTTCCAGAAGTTGTTGGAACGGTATAACAAGTGCATTGCAGCCAGAGGATATTACTTCGAAGGGGACTAGAGTTTCATGTGTATACTATTAATAAAAGTGCCCATACGAAAAAAGTCTCAAAACTTATTTAATGATCCTCGTATATCAAATACATTACTCTTAATTAGAAACCTTTTTTAAATGGATACAAACGGGATTAGTCCCGGTGCCGTAATAGCTAAAGTACAGGACTTCAGCCTTGAAGTAAGTGAGTTTGAGCTCTACTCGTCCTATTATGGTCACTTTCGGGCTAGATCCCTTGGGAAATGTGTAAACCACTTTATCTCCCCAGCTATGAGTTAAATAGTATCATTATTGTTCCTTTTACAAGGATAACTTTGACATTAAATAACCCATGATATGCCATCAAATAAAGAAACCAAACAACATTCATAAATATGGATGGTTTCCAAAACTTTGTTCATGAAACTTTTTAGCGTTTTATTTTTGATATACATAGAGTTAATGAAAATTCATGAGAAATCACATAGTGAATTGAAAGTAGTAGGGCATGCTGATACTGCTCACAAATAGCAGTGTCATTTGCCGGCTATCGAATGGAGCCGTGGGAACTAGATGCAAAGATAATTATTTTTCTTTTGCAGTCAATTTCGGCGAGTTTTTGCCTAGAACCCAGTATTTGCACCAAGATAGATAGATAGATAGATACCACACACACACACACATAAAATCACGCGTAAAGCGAATGTTTCGATTCTTCATTCTAAGTATATATGAGGACACATTGATCTTTTCTTTTTCACGTACATTCCAATCATATATTTCTATCTTTCAAACACCCTCTGATATTT
This sequence comes from Sepioteuthis lessoniana, assembly GCA_963585895.1. Taxonomy (NCBI): domain Eukaryota; kingdom Metazoa; phylum Mollusca; class Cephalopoda; order Myopsida; family Loliginidae; genus Sepioteuthis; species Sepioteuthis lessoniana. The sequence continues at coordinate 35,147 of CAUZXS010006634.1, forward strand.
TTTTCTTTTCGATTGCCGACGCACAACGAGAGAAATTAACCTTGGGTTTAAATTGGCAGATATATTGTCGTAATGTAAACTCTCTCTCTCTCTCTCTCTCTCTCTCTCTCTCTCTCTCTCTCTCTTTATCAATAACTCGGTATTATTAAATGCACTCATTTTAAGGGTTGCAGTATGGACAACTTCCTTTGGGTTATTCCTCGTTACTACTCATTGTCCCGGTGTTTCTCTGACAAGATGTGACCGAAAAAAGGGTCCTTTTCAGAACTCACGATGTATTTTCCAGTTCAAGCTATTCAACGATATATATGTGAATGTTTGTTTGTCTGTGTGCGTGTATTCGTGTGTTTTTGGGTGTATGTATATGAGAGAATGTGTGTGCCTTATATATATATATATATATATATATATATATATATATATATATATATGTTTTCTGACATATCTGTCTATCTATCTATGTATATATACAAAGATGAACTGAAAATCACTAGTCTGAAAAGTTCATATAATGACGTCATATATGCTGCCCATTTCTTTACCAACAGTAATAAAGCAAAGTAACAATAAAGAAAGAAGTGTATGACCCGCTTTTGGAACTAAGTTGAAAAATAAAGCTCATTTGGAAACAATTCAGGAGGGTGCATTGTACAGCCTATGAAAAAGTTTAGCTGATTCTCCTACACACACACACACACACACACACACACATATATATATATATATATATATATATATATATATATATATATATATATATATATATATGTGTGTGTGTGTGTGTGTGTGTGTGTGTTTGTGGTTTAGATTATGAAAAGCCATGCATAATTACAAACTGCTCATAATTTAAATGTTTAAGTACAGTGGTTATGTACGATCATCAGTTGGATAAATGCATTAACCTAACACACACAAACGCACACACACACACACACACACATACACACACACACACACACACACACACACATATATATATATATATATATATATATATATATATATATATTCCAGACAGTTGTGTTCTCCAAATTAAAAACTGTGTAACGGATAGAACGGGATCATAACTTTCATATTTTAGTTTCCATAAAGATAAACGTATAAAAGTATCAACATGTACACACACGCACACACACACGAATTTAAAAACTCAGACATACACACACACACACACACGCAATATATATATATATAGCCAGGAAATTTCTGATTTTAACAGTTATTCAATCCACTGAAATTGATTGAGAGACATGATGATTTATCGAAAATCGCCAGAGCATGGTCATCGTCGACCTATCCTCTTGTTTTCTTTCTCATGACTTCTGACTTTTTTTGCATACTTCCGTTTCAGTATATACGAGTATTCCACAAGGAGAGTGTTTTTGTTCTATATTTACGAGTAACTTTTCGAAATTAAATACTCCATTTTATATATATATATATATATATATATATATATATATATAATATATATATATATATATATATATATATATCCTGGAAATTTCGATCTTAATTTACTACACAGGTAGAATATCAGTCAAAAATATGTGTTGCTTTTCCTTGTTAATTCCACTAAACCAGAGTTTCAACGTACGCTTACAAAACAGTTACATCTACTTCACAAATGTTTATACAAAGTTATTTTTGAACGATATATTAACCCAAATTTTTATTAGTAAATATTAAAGAGTTAAGGTCAATAATGAGCAAAGTTAAAAAAAACAAAAAACTGATGAACCCTCTTTTTGTGAAAAAAATCTTACGAAAATTTAAAAACTGAAATGAAAATAATGAATTGACAGATAGGATAACATCGAAAATCAACTGAGCCTAGTTATTACCAACCTATTCTCTTAATTTCTTTCTCATGACTTTTGAACTCATTTGGCATCTTTCTCTTTCAATATAAATTAGAATTCAACGGGAATCAACATCATATTGTCGTGCTATCAGCTTTCTCGCCCCTCCATTTATCGTTCATCGCATCTGGCAGGTCTTCAGGGCTACACCCCGTATCCCCACAGAGCTGCTGTATGTTGGTTCCAGCTGGTCGCCCAGCTTCGAAAACGAGCTTACGCTGGCATTGGCTTCTATGTCAATGCACACAAAACGGAATACATGTGCTTTAATAAAACAGGTGACATTTCCACACAAAACGGTAGCTCTCTGAAACTAGTAGGCAAGTTCAACTACCTAGGAAGCAGTGTATCATCAACGGAGACAGACATCGACACGTGACTAACAAAGGCATGGACAGCTAACAATAGGTAATCGGGCATATGGAAGTCAGACCTGACTGATAAAATGAAACGCAGTTTCTTCCAATCAGCGATTGTGTCCATACTACTATATGGATGCACTACTTGGACACTAACTAAACGGCTAGAGAAAAAGCTTGACGGCAACTACACAAGAATGTTGCAAGCAATATTGAACAAGTCCTGGAGGCAACACCCCATAAAGCAGCAGCTGTACGACCACCTACGACCCATCACGAACAATTTCCAAGTTAGACGAACCAGACATGCAGGGCACTGCTTGGGAAGTAGGGAAGAGCTCATACGTGATGAACTCCAATGTACCCCTTCACATGGCCGAGCAAAAGCAGGGTGACCAGCTCAACAGGAATAGTATTTAATATACTGTACGAGTGACTCTCTGAAAGGAGAAACTACTACATATAAAACATCACAGATATTGACAATGAAACTTCGCCGACAAGCAACAATAGTTTCTTTAAAATGAGTTCCTGTAACTTTATTGTTTTCTCACAATATCAATTTTTAATATTGGTAGTAGGACTAAAGTTTGAACATTCACGCTCAAAATACCAAAAATATTTTGTCGTGTTTCAGGTAGCAGCTGTAGATTTGTTTGAAAAGATGACAAATTCTGTCATATAAGTAATCAATATATGACTAATTACGTAGATTTGTTTCCCTGCTACACCGTGTCCTGTATCTTGAGTCAACATATGGCCAATTACCAGAAAGTTTTCTCTCAGGCAATGTCTGTCACATGTGGTGCTTTTAAATGAGGCAGGTTTTGCTGGAGATAAAGAAAGACATTTAAATCTATGAAGGGATTTTAAGAACTGTCAGACGAAAACACTCACTGGAAAAGATTGCAAAATGTATTGCATTAGAATTTACAAAGGAAAAAAAATTAATACACCAAGAAAGAAAATATAAATTCAAAAATAAGTTTAAAAATAATGAAGTAGATTCAAAGATAAGAAAAATACGCTATATTAAAAATCGATCACAACACTTAACAATGAACTATCAGTAAGAGGAGCTTATTTTGCTATCATTATATATATTATAAATCGATATCACCCTTCATGCGAGTAAATAAGCGTCATGTTCAGCTGAGGGAGAGCTCTGGCCTCAGCGTTTGTAAACACAGCTAAAGAACCCAAAACCAATGCAAAAAGCATTGTTTATAGAGTGAAATTCAACGTTAGAACTTAAACACAATAAACCAGGTACCCGAGCTTAGAGCATCAGCAGCCGAGCAAATAAAGACATTATATGGATTCAAGAACATAGATATCACCATAGTAAATTAGACTTTATTTTGGATTGCTTTTGGTTTAGGCCATATCAACCGTTGTTGATTGTTACACGCTAAATCCTGTTTTTACATGTATATTAAACATATGATTTGTTATCACATTTTGTAGATACAGACAGTTAAATGATCCGAGAGTTATATTTCTACCAATTCAATTTACCACGAGTCAACAAAGTAAAATTTGTCTAAGTTTTACTATGTATAATAAACAATTCAATTAAACATCAGTCATTGTTTACACACCGGTAAATCATCAAACAGTTCTATCTAAAATAATTATGAATTAGTCATTTATTTTATGACGAGGAAATACGACACCCTCATACATTCGCGGGGAAAGGAGGTACGACGCGCTAGCCGTTAGCCGACTATAGTAGTAACCAAGAATCGTAGCAGCGGAAAGGCCGTTTCTCTTCAACTCTCCTCTGTTAACATTAGGAGACATGGCCATGAGAGAAACCCACTCACTATTACCCATGTATGCGTCAGCGGAGAGCGACCATGATTGGTGTGGAGGAATAAACCGCTAAAAAGCCAGCACGTGTTCATTTTTCAAACTACGGAAAATAAGTGATTGCCTTTTGTTCGTTGGAGAGATAAGATATATAGGAGAACATTGGAAAGAAAAAGTTTCTCCTTTGAATGAATTCGCACTCGTGGGTCTGGTGGGCCTCGTTAAACGAAATACCCAAAGCCGGAGACTTGTTCACGAGGAAAGAAATAATAATTAATCTTGGTCTTATCTGAAATAAGACGGGCATCTTTCTATAAACGTGTTATGGAAGCCCAATAGCGAGAGAAAAAAGAGAAAAGAAAGGACTCTGCAAAATCCAAAGTAAGTAGACATACAATTGAAGTATATTTAAATTTCTCCAGCTCTATTCATGCTGACGTTGATAAAAGACAAATTATGGAAGGAAAGAATAGCTCTGATAAGATAGAGGAGAAAAGAAGATGGGATATTCCTCGAATGATAAACTTGAGATTTTGAAATCGGACTCTGCCTTTAAATCCCAAAATCTGAAGGAAAGTGGCTCGTACCTACCGCGCTAACGAATAGTGTTTTTATCTGTCGTCCATTAAAAGAAAACTTTCTTGCTCCTGGCTTTTACCTGAATTGTTTCTTTTTTCTTTCTTTGTTCCATAAAAGAATATTGTTATTTTAATCTTGTTGACCCAAACACGGTTGTTCAGAGTCTTCTTTAGTTGTCGAAGTATTGTATTTGTAGAAGGCCTTGTATTTGAGGGATAAAGCTAACCAGTTTGCTGTGTTGAATTTTAATAACTCACCTATAACCCACCTAGTGGTTTTAAAATGTGGTTCCGATAGGGAGTTGGTGATATCTGTAATATTAAATAGCGTTGGCAAACCACAGCTCACGTGTGTGCCCCGCTTTAACTGGTTGACTTGGCGGGAATGAATGGCACCCTGCAGGACCCTTGGGCACATGGCGGCAACACAGTTTGAACTCTGTTTAAATGACAAACAGTTCTATTTGACCCATACATAGGACTCTATTAGGTGCTACTACTCCGGGCCTGAGTGGATATGGAAGTGATGGTAATGAATGGTTACTCCGAATTCCCCAAAGCTCCTGCATTACTGAAGCCTCTCTATCAGATTGTTTAATGTCTATCCAAAACAGTCGTTGTAGGGGTGTTACACCTCTGCAGAGATGCTATCGGTATATTCTCCAGCCACAGACGACAGGACTGGAACAAGACGTTAAATACCACGATGCATGGAAAAAAGTCAATTAATACCACAACTGGAGATGTTGGATATCTGATTTATCCGATAAGAAAACGGATTTCCTTTCCGTCCTCTGTTTTATGCATAAAAATGGATTTGGCATTAATAACCTGCAATGGTTGATACACACTAAAACTAAGCCAAACCAAACTAAACAAAACTGTATACTTAAGAAAAAGAAATGGATAAATACAACTTTAAACAGTGAGACTAACTCTAATTTTTAACAAGTACATTCTAATCATAGAATCGTCTCGGTAAAGATACGTCTGTGTCCACGAAGAAAAAAGAAGCGACAGATAAAAATATGACTGGTCTTCTCTTATCGTTAGTGGGGGGGGGTCCTCGTGGTGTAATGGTTAAAGCGATGGACTGCAGAATCTTACGTAAGCGAGTTCGTACTCCAGTCGTGCTATTACCTTCACTTTCGGACAAATACCCTTGCAAAAGGTATGAACCCCCTAATCCTCCCAGCTATGGGTTAAATAGTACCACTACTGTTCTTCTACGAGAATAGCTTTGGCATTAAATAACCTACTAAAGGTTGATATGCCATTAAACAAAGAAACCAAACTAAAACTCTTATCGTTAGTGATATAAAAAATAGATATTCAATCTGTAATAAACAAGTTCGATTTTCTTCAGGAGACACCAGAAAGGCATACCCCGAATGGCGAATATGAAAACTTTCTTAAACCCCATAATGAAGCAGCGGCCGATTGCTTTCAATGCAACCCAAGAGATAAATCTCGACTTACGAAGTGCATATGATAAGTTTCCAGACGTTTTTTCGTATGGGCACTTTTATTGATAGTAAACACGTAAAACTCTAGTCCCCTTCGAAGTAATCTCTTCCGGTTGCAATGCAATTGTTTTACCGCTCCAACAACATCTGGAAGGCCCCATGGAAGTCATTTTGTGTGAGCGTGTCAATGACCTTCGTACAGCTTCTTTCATCTCCTCAATTGTCTCATAATGACAGCCTCTGAGCTTAAGGAATAAGCAAAAGTCACAGGGAGCAAGGTCTCGACTATAGGGAGGCTGAGGAACTGTGTTGATGCCCATCTTGCTCAAATAATCTGTGACAAAGATGGAGTTGTGGACTGTTGTATTGTCCTGGTGGAAATGCCACTGACCCAATTTGAAGAGTGCTGGCCTCTTCCCAAGGAGCCTCTTCCTGAACTCCCTTAAAACCGCAACATAGTTACCCTAACCCCAGCCTTTTGGCCAATCAACTCTGGAGTATTGACTTCCTTACTCCTCCCACACCTTTCATCACTCCTTACAGACTCCCAGCCTTCCTTGAATCTTTTATTCCACTCAAAAACTGATGCTCGATTCATGCAAGATGCTCGAAAAGCAGTCTGAAGCATTCCATATTTTCTGTAGCATTTTTTCCAAGTTTAAGACAGAATTTTATTGCATATCGTTCTTCTAAAGTGTCAGATTGCATTTTTGGCCATTCACCAGCTTTGACAATCAGGCTTTAGTAGGGTGTATTGCAATTCCTGGTGTATCTGTTGATTTGAACCTGAAATCATAAAAATTATTCAGTCATCTCACAAGATGTATAGTAATAACATACTGAATTTTAAAGAGTCTATGACAATTTCAAATGCCCATACGAAAAAAGTCTGGAAACTTATCGTATGCACCTCGTATCTGGGAGTCAATAGCAGTAACAAAAAACGAGTTTGCGGGAAAAAAGTGTCATTCCATGATAAAAGAAACCCAGTAACGTGTAAAATGCGAAGAAAGGCAAAATCAATTAAATCAGAAATCCATTCGAAGGTAGATAGACACAATTTCCTTGGCAGTCAGTAAAGAAAGTGGGCAGAAGGAAGATCACCTCGAGATCAATCCTGCACCCAAGATAAAAGACAACAGAAATAGAAAGTTTACAAAATTATAACCGAAAAACTTCTTAAAATCACAGATAAGCTTATCCAAAAACTTAACAGCTAATTACGCATCAAACAGGCAGTTTGAAGAACTAGACGCAGTACGAAATATATTAAAGGCACAAAAGCTGCAAGCCGCAATGAAATATTCCCTAAAAGACAAGAAAATTAAACAATATACTATTTTAGTAATGCAGCACTCTATATGAACCAAACACCAAAGTAAAATAGACAAAAGGCTGCACCCTTCGCTTCCCAAAGAAAGGTTACTTCGTATTAATTGAGAATTACTGTGTTATATATCTTAGTGTTACTGCTACAAAGGTTTATTATGCCTTGCTTGACATATTTTTTTATTTCACTGTAAATCGAGAAAGTTCTTTTGAAAATTCAGAACAGCTTTCGAAGAAATCATTCCACAACCTTACAGATTCTGACAATACATTGGATCATAGAAGGAGTATAAACAAAGAATCTCGAGGCCACACTACTTTTTGCATTTAATTCCGAAGACTGAGGAAATATGGAGGAAATACGACTTGAATATGGTCTTTCCAAAGAAACTGTTACCGCTATAATGATGTTTTACAACGAAACCCGAAAGCAATCGTTCATTCAACGGATGAAGATACCAACATCTTTGACACTGTCACTGGAGACTTCCTGGGAGTTGTATAAGCATCATATCTTTTATACTACGAAAGTCAATAGATCTAATTAAAACAATGTGTCACATTAAAAAAGATTAAAAGCATACGATATTCTGCATAAACTATGACAAACTCAGGCTAAAATGAAGACCTAACATTACTTGCTAATAAAGAATCTCTAGTCAAAGTCTTACTGCAAGAGCGATTCGCAGGAAGAATTGCCATCTACTTGGATACAATAAAAAAAAACAAAAAAAAAACAGAGTCCATATGATTTCAACACTAATGAGCTAACTCCACCTCAAGTGACAAGCCTCTAAAGGCAGTGGATCAATTCACATACTTTGGCAGCAATATCTCATCTACTGGAATTGATATCAACACATGATTCATGAATGCTGTTAACAGGTTATTGTTCACTGTAAACTTGATATTGGAATCGATGACCTCCTTGGGATACCTGTTGTTAGTGAATATATCCTTGATAACCTTAAGTTCGTCTTCAATATTGCAATCACTGCAGATATTTAAAAATGTATAGGAAAGACATCTGATTAAGTTGAGTTTCCTTGATCTAGGTGCAAAAGAATGTCAACTCAGATATAGCCCGGTAAATGTAGGCTTCCTATAGACCGATGTGAGGAAAGAAGAGTCATATCTTTCAACTAACACATCAAAAAATGACAGTTCACCATTATTTTCCCCTTCCTGGTAAATCTAAAAGAAAAGTGTAACTTATTCAATTTATCAAAGAATGATGATGCATCGTTACGTGATCTAAAGGAAACAAACGTATCATCTATATAACGCAAATAAATGAAGGGCTTAGGAAACCCATCAAACAGATGTCTTTCTTGGAACCCAACGAAAATATTTGTCAGAATAGGACCAAAAGGGCAACCCATACTAAAGCCATCGATCTGGTGGTACATGATCTCATTAAAACTAAAAGACACTGATTTTGAGGCAATACCCATCAATTCAATGAAAACTTATTCAGGAAAGGGAAGGACAACAGTAGATGAACCACGATACAAAAAACCAGCGCATATAGATATTGTCTCGTCCAAAGGAATGTTCGTGAATAATGAGACATAATCCAAAGAGACTAGAAATTGGGGCTCCATAATACGGGAAAACAACGGATGATGGAGGAAAATGTGAAAGTCCTTCACACAACACCCGGAATAAAATTCTAGAACAGGGGTAAGTACTTCAACCAACCATTTAGCCAAAGATTACTGAGCAACTATTTATGGTAAGCAAATGCTCACCAATAGCCGAATCCATTGTCTGAGAGTGCTCGGATGTTCGTCGGCCTTTTGATAAAATAACTCTGGGTATATGCTGTCTAATTCTCCCTTCGAGGCGCTGACAAGTTCTGCCTATATATGCCGAATTACATTGACATACAATTCTACATATTAACATACTTTGTTTAAAGATAGACTACTTGTTCTTATGTGTAGAATTAAAGGCCGTCCTCGTAGTGAATATTGGTCTTAAATTGACAGCATGATAACAGCGATACTGAGCAGAATGGCACATAGATAGAATAAGCCGCAGAGGAATATCCGGTTTATGAATTTTATATATATATATATATGTATATATAGTTGTTAAGGGTAAATTTTTGACGTCTTTTGACGTTCATCTGGAACCGAGTTCAAAAACTAGGAGAGGTTGTTTGCGTTTTCCTACCGCTAATGTGCTTGGGAAAGGCGTGAACCCATCCTTTTTGTACATTGCTAGACGTAAACAGTAAGGCAGATTTGACACATTAATACCGCTATTTCAACTGGTCAAGAAGGAAAACTCCGAATTCAAACCAATTCTACTCCGCCTAAGATTAACTTTATGCGACATTCTGCTCAAGTCAGCGAGGTAGAGAAGATATATTTCAAACATAGACATGTGTTTCGACAAATTATAGGAAAATGAAGTGATTCATGTTTCAATATAGGATGTTCAAATATATATTCGCATTTTTAAATTCAAGCGTTTCGAGGCTTCATCATCATCATCATCATGTCGTGCCGCCATCACGGACATCCCAGACCCTCTCTCGCCACTCCTCCTTATGGTTCATCACTTATGGCAGGTCTTCAGGGCTACATCCTCACGCAGCTGCTGTATGTAGGTGCGAGCAGGTCGTCCTGCTTTTGCTCGGCCATATGAGGGGTTCCATTAGAGTACATCCCTTATGAGCTCGTCCCTGCTTCTCAAGCAATGTCCTGCATGTCTGGTTCGTCTAACTTTGATAGTTTTCGCCATGGGATGTAGGTGGTGGTACAGTTGGTGCTTTGTAGGGTGTTGCCTCCAGTACTTGTTCATTATTGCTCGCAGCATTCTTGCGTAGTTGCCGTCTAGCTTTTTCTCCAGCCGTTTAGTTAGCGTCCATGTAGTGCATCCATATAGCAGTATCGAGACGACCGCTGCTTGGAAGAAACTGCGTTTCATTTTATCGGTCAGGTCTGACTTCCATATGACCGATAGCTTATCGATAGCTGTCCATGCGTTTGTTAGCTGTGTGTCACTGTATTTTTCAGTTGATGAGATACTGCTTTCTAGGTAGGTGAACTTGTTTCAGAAGACTTAAAAAAAAAACAACAAAACTCTGCAATGTGCATTTCCACTAAACATGTAGATTTAAAATTAATTTTTTTCAATAGAAATAATAAATGAAACAAAGATAATTTTCATAACATCGTGATATTAAGTTTATATATAAAAGTGTGACGGAGTCCCTTTCTCACTTGGTGGGTTTGTGGCAGACCAAATGCGGTATAATTTGGAGGGTGCTCAATATCTGTGATAGATCTATTATGAAATAATGATAATTATTATAATAATAATAATTATAATGAATAAACATATATTAGGTTTTTTATATGCTTAATTGCGTGGATGTTTATCAGCGATCCAAAGTTTCTTGCCGTCTTATTACGACAATCATCAGGCAGAGAAAAATGATGATTATCGTAATAGGACGGCATGAAACCTTTGGTCGCAGATAAACAACCATGCAATTAAATATATGAAAAAATAATATATGTCTATTATTATTATTATTATTATTATAATATAGGTTAAGTGGGTTGAAACTCTTGGTTGATTCCACTCTCTAACGGCCAAGTATTGCATATTTATTGTTTGATACACCTTTCAAACCAACCAACCCCAAGCCCGCATACGTTGGCGCAAGATTCAAGACATTAATATTTCTCTTTTCGTTCGAACACCAGAACGAACAGACGCTAAAATTGTCTCTGCTTCAATTCCAACAGAGAACCGTATGAAGTGCGTTAAACTTTAGCATATACAACAACGACACAAGGATTTCAGTTTAATATTCTATTATATGTTTATTCTTGTATATTATCATAGATCTTAACAAATTTTTGCAAAAGTAATATAATGCTCAAAAACTTCCAAGCTGTGATCATATTTTTTCTGATACTAACTTTCATCAGTTATCAACTTCATCATATCGCGCTGGTAGCACGGATACCCCTGACCCTCTCTCGCCACTCCTCCCTATCGTTCATCGCCCTAGGTAGGTCTTCAGGACAACATCCTGTATCCTCACATAGCTGCTGAATGTACGTTCGAGCTGGTCGTCCTGCTTTTGCGCGGCCATGTGTGGGGATCCATAAGAGTACATCTCTTATGAGTTCATCTCTGCTTCTCCAGCAGTGTCCTGCATGTCTGGTTCGTCTAACTTGAATAGTTTTCGTGATAGGGGGAAGGTGGCCGTACAGTTGGTGTCTTGTGGGGTGTTGCTGCCAGGACTTGTTCAGGATTGCACGCAGCATTCTTGTGTAATTGCCATCTAGTTTCTTCTCCAGTCGTTTTGTTAGTCCATGTAGTGCATCCATATAGCAGTATCGATGTGACCGCTGCCTGGAAGAAACTGCGTTTCATTTTATCGGTTAGGTCTGATTTCCATATAATCGATAGCCTATTGATAGCTGTCCATGCTTTCGTTAACCTCGTTTCGATGTCCTTTTCGGTTGATGAGACGCTGCTTCCTAGGTACGTGAATTTGTCTACTAGTTTAAGTGGGGTTCCTTCTAGAGTGGAGATGTCCCCCGTTTGGTTATAGCACATATATTCCGTTTTGTGTGCATTAACATAGAGGCCTATGCTTGCTGCTGCTCGTTCCAAACAATGCAGAAGTGTTTCGGCTTGGTCAGGTGTATTTGCCAGTATCGCTATGTCATCGGCGTAGTCGGCATCGGTAATTGTTGTTGCGGGGTATCTTCTGCTTCTTTTCTTCGTCAGTTCGAAGCCATTCTCTTTGATTTTGTCAATCGATGTTCTAAGTACGTAGTCTAGACAAATGATAAAGAGGTATGGGGCCAGCGTGTCCCCTTGTAGTACTCCTGCTACAATGTCAAAGTATTCTGTGTCTCCATCCGGTGATCGTACTTTTACTTTACTGTTTCTATAGAGAATCGTTATTGCCGCTACGGTTTCTTTAGGTATGCCGTACGCTAGTAGGATTTATTCCATCTTTCCTCTGTGAATGGAATCGAAAGCCTTGGTAAAGTCGACAAATATTAATGTCGCTTGTAGGTTCTTTGCCCGTACACCTTCAAGGATTCTGCGGATGGTTAATATTTGTGAGGTCGTGGATCTATTTCTTCGGAAGCCATTTTGGTTTTTTCTAAGTATGTTGTCGATTTTGGGTTCTATTCGGTTTCGTAGTAGGGCATTGTAGATTTTGGCAGCTATGGATGTAAGTGTTATATCTCGGTAGTTTTTGGCTAATCCGAGGTCCCCCTTTTTAGGGAAGGGGAGTATGCATCCCTTCATCCATCTATCTATCGGATTTTGATTGTATACTGCGTTGCAGTGTCGGAGCAGTATGTCGTTGAATTGTCTGGTCTTCCATACTTCCGGGGGAATTTCGTCCAGCCCTGCAGCTTTCCTATTTTTAATTTTTCTGAGAACCGAGTCGAGTTCTTCTTGTGTGAACGGTCCTAGTTTAATGTCTAATTGTTTGCTAATTATTCTGGTGATTGGTTCATGCGTTTTTTTTTGGTGGGTTTCCAAGTAAGTTTTCGAAGTGTTGTTTCCACAGTTTTATTCTTTCTTGTTGGTTTGCTGCTTTAAGTTTTGCTTTGGCTGTGTTCTTTCTTCTGCTCACTTCGTTTATTGTTTGCCAGGCTATTCTAGATTGTCCATCTTCCACCGAGTCTCTAATCTTATCTATCTGATTTTGAATGTATTCTGTCTGTTCCTTTATATATATGCCTGCTAATTGATATTGTGCCGTTTTTAGTTTTAAGGCATTTGTGTTTGTTGGGTTTTTTCGATAGTTTTTGGAGGCTGTTTTCACTAGTGCACGTTTTTCTGTCACTGCTAAAGTTTCCCATGGGACTCTATATTTAGTTTTAAGTTTTGTTGGAATGTATTTTGCTGCTGCCTCGAGGTGCGCATTGACGAAGTTTTCGTATTCGTCGTTTGGTGTATTTTTTTCCGTCTTCTCTTGTAATTTTTCGAACCTGCATATTTTGCGGGCTAATTCGCTATATAATTAGATGCAAAGACAGACTACACAAAATTCTTTTTGACATAATTGTCGGTGTCTCTGAAAAGAATTTCAACAAATATAAATTCAGGATAAATAACGCTTTAATGAATAACAGAAATAAATCTAAAGCTTTGAAATGCTCAAGAAATATAATCCAAATCCCTGATATCAAGATCCAGAGGAGGGAAATGTTAATGGAAACTTGTAGCATCAAAAAAGCGTATTTCAACCCCTTAAATTCGCCGATGATTAGAGATGGGGATTTTAAGGTACATAAATTATCTTTGTTGACAGGAAAAATAGACCCTTATGACATAATTTTTTCACCATGTAGAAGCGTTAAAAACGAAAATCTTACGCTCAGAAAGTCATAAATAATTGCTTCCTACATTTCAAAGCTTCGACGGGAAAGTTAAAATTCCCATAACAAAATAATGTGTCCAGATCAAAAAATACATGGTTTCATCTCTTTATTTGTATATATATATATATATATATACACAAGAAATAAATAAAATTAAACAGCAATTCCTGTTTTTTATCAATTTTATTCAGCAATATATACGTATATATAAATATAAAAATACATATGTGGGTGTATGAGTGTCTGTCTATATCAATGTGTGTGTCTCTCACTGTGTGTGTGTGTGTGTGTGTGTGTGTGTGTTGAAAGAGATGGTGTGTGGCTTTTAACTTTTCATCTTCCTCCAACGGCTTCCTGTTTCTTGCTCAGCATTACTTCATTAATCACCATCCCTCCACCCCTCTCTCTCTCTTTGTGTGTTAATATATGTGTGTGAGGGTTCATATATATATATATATATATATGTTTTAGTTATTTGGCTGGTTTTACAGCAGGACAAAATTTTGTATTATTTCATACTGAAATTTTTTTTACCAATTAAGGTCTCGACCGGGCCGTTGGCCTTATGAGTAGTGTTCACCATTGGTCTGGAAGACCGGGGCTCAAACCCAGGTCGAGTCATACCAAAGACTCAAAATGTAGTACTTGATGCCACCTTGCTTAACACTCAGCATTATGAGGGTAAAGTGGAGCAATCCTGGGAATGGAGTAGTGCCCTCCCCTACACATCGGTGTAGTAGCTATTAAAAAGGAAGCCTTCATGTACCATCGGCTAAGGTCGCCGACAATTAAGGTCTACCATACCATAGATATATTTGCAGAATATATAAGACCTTAAACCGTATTACTTCTGCTGGATATAGTGGACCAGACATTAATGAAGATGTGATTCCTCAGTCTCAGGAATTTCAGAATTGTTGTCTAGTTACCCTGTGTACTTTTGAATCTCATATCTATTTTTGGCGATGATAATGATGGTGGTGGTGATGATGGTGGTGGTGGTGGTATTTGTGGTAGTAATTGAAGGGTTTCTTCAAAATTTAATGAAAATATGCTTCTAAAGTATTTAATTTTAGATCGAATTTACAATCAAAACTTTTTTAGAATCTACTATAATTTAACCAAAAGAAAAAAGAAGAAGAAGACCCGGAACAACTTTTCAATTAAATGCAAAACTTTTATCTAAAGAAAAACGAGTACCGTCATAATGTTTTAGTATGATTGCAAAAACTAAAATACAAAATAGTCAAAATCACTAAATTAGAATTTTAAAACAAACCTAGACGAAAATTGTGAATTAGCAGTAAAATTAAACAATTTTATTTTATTAAGTTTAGTAACATATGAGTCCATGTAACTACAAATATTTATCCAAGCTTTTTTTGTACGTTTTTATATAAACAAAGGAAAGCTATTACATAATGTCTTATAATTCCTGAGCTAACATGGTTCGCTTGTTGGCCGAGCAGTATGATACTAAATCTAACGTAAAGTTGGGCAGATTTCGATCCCAGTTTCAAGCATCCAACGTTTGTAGCCACGCTGTAGATTGTGATACAATGAAACAGCCTGTCTGTGGATGACTATATATATTTTTGGAGAGAGAGAGAGAGAGAGAGGGAGAGAGAGAGATAATAAGTACCAAACGATAAAGCACAATTCAGAAACTGACCGAATCAAAATTAATCTGAGCAAAGTGTTGATGGTCAAGTATATATATATATATATTGGTACTGCTGTGTGGATCCACCTCATAGTGGCTAACTAAACGTGTGGAGTAAAAGCTTGACAGCAACTACACATGAATACTGCGAGCAATATTGGATAAGTCCTGGGGGGTAACACCCTACAAAGCAGCAGTTGTGCACCCACTTACCACCCATTACGAAAACTATCCAACCAGACATGCGGGAAACTGTTGGAGAAGTAGGAACGGACTTAAAGACGACGTAGTTCTGTGGACCCCTTCACATGGACAAGCAAAGGAAGGACGATCAGCTAGAACCTACACTCAACTGCTCTGTGCCGATACAGGATGTAGCCCTGAAGACCTGCCGGAAGCGATGGACAATAGAGATGGGTGGCGGGAAAGTGTCAGGAATATCCGTGCTAATGGTGCGACATGATGATGAGATATATAAATATAGATGATATATATATTTCTTTTTTATTTTGCGTTATTATTTAGTCATACTGATTGCACGGGGCCCTCAGAATCTTCTCGCCATCAATCTCTATCAGCCATCACTTCTTACAAGTCTTTTAAACTGCATTTCGTGTCTGCACAAAGCAGATATATGTAATTCCTGGCTGAACGGTAATTACTGATACGTTCATGTGTTGCAGTCCATAGGATAACGTCGCTTACTCCTTCATCAGTGCCCTGCACATCTTGTTCTTCTTAATTTGATAGTTGTGCGATGCGAGGTATGTTGCCGTACTGCTGTTTTTTTGGGGGGGGAGGGAATGTTGCCCCGAGGATTTGTTCAGAACGTCACGCAGTACCCTTGAGTAGTTTCCATCTAACTGTAACTCCATGTGTTTCATTAGAGTCTCTATGGTGCACCTTTTGAGTAGTACTGAAACATATACAGATTGAAAGAAATCTTGTTTTAGTTTTATCATAGATATCAGTTTTCTAGATAATTGATAACCTCGCAAAAGTTATACACACCTTCCTTGCGTATATCGACATCGCATTCAGTAGATGAGATATAGCTGTCGAGGTCTGTAAAATGTAAATTTCATCAAATTCTTTTTCAGTAATGTGACAAGTATTCATGCCAATTTTTATATTTCCTTCTTCATTTTCTTATTATGTGCTAAATCTATCTGATTACCTTATGTAGTATTGTTCATATCTTCCTTGCAACACCTCGGGATAGTTAAGGCTTTAATTAGTATTAGAATTAATAAAAAGTGAAGATAGATATATAAAAGGAGACACTCGAGGTTTTTTATAATCATCGTCATTAGAAATGAATACAGACAACCGAGTTCAACACCTGGACAAAACCTTTTTGTATTTCATATGGTGCTAACATTCTTCAGCAAGTCCAAGTGTTTTTCCTCCAGCTATGGGTAAATATTAGGGAAACGAGGTTCTTTAATTTTGGTATGGCCACCGGTCTAGAGGTTTTGGTTTCTTTCTTTAAAGCATAACAACATTTGTGGATTATTTAATGCCTAATCAGGGGTCATATCTTTTACAAGGTATTTGTCAAAAAGTGAACATAATAGCGTGACTGGAGTTTGAATTTACTTATGAGGTACATACGATAAGTTTCCAGACTCTTTTCGTATGGGCATTTAAAATTGTCGTAAACTCTTGAAAATTGAGTATGTTATTGCTATACATATTATGAGATGACTGACCAATTTTTATGATTTCAGGTTCAAATGAACAGCTACAGCAGGAATTGCTATACACCCTACCAAAGCCTGATTGTCACATTTGGTGAATGGCAAAAATGCAATCTGACAATTTAGAAGAAAGATATGCAATAAAATTCTGTTTTAAACTTGGAAAAATGCCACAGAAACATATGAAAGGCTTCAGACTGCTTTTTGAGCACCTTGCATGAATTGATCATCAGTTTTTGAGTGGCATAAGAGATTCAAGGAAGGCTGGGAGTCTGTGAGGGATAATGAGAGGTGAGGGAGGAGTAAGGAAGTCAACAGACCAGAGTTGATTGGCCAAAGGGTTAGGGTTAGGGTTACTATGTTGAGGGAGTTCAGGAAGTGTTTCCTTGGGAAAAGGCCAGCACTCTTCAAATCGGGTCAGTGGCATTTCCACCAGGACAATGCACCAGTCCACAACTACATCCTTGTCACTGACTATTTGACCAAGATGGGCATCAACACAGTTCCCCACCCTCCCTATAGTCCACACCTTCCTCCTTGTGACTTTTGGTTATTCCCTAAGCTCAGAAGCTGTCGTCATGAGACAATTGAGGAAATGAAAGAGGCTGTGACGAAGGCTATTGACACGGTCACTCAAGACGACTTCCATGGGGCGTTCCAGAAGTTGTTGGAACGGTATAATAAGCCCATTGCAGCCGGAGGTGGTTACTTCGAAGAGGGCTAGAGTTTCATGTGGGTACTATCGATAAAAGTGCCCATACAAAAAACGTTTGGAAACTTATCGTATGCCCCTCGTACAACAATTCCACAGTCGATCTCTTTAACCATTACACCACGAGGACACCCCCTCCCGGTCTATCGGAAGGAAACCTCTAAATTACAACCAGTTAAATTCCGTTTAAACACTAAGCTGATGTCGCACCCTGCATTAAGAGATACTTGTAAGAGTTAGGCGTAAGAGTTAAGTAAATACATATCTGAAAAAATTGTTTTATAATTAAGGAACGATTTTTTTAATATTAATCACTTTTCCTTAATTATATTCTGTCATTCAGTTTTGAAAGGCTTTGAACCACTCGGGTCTCTTAGTCCAGGTGCATAGTCAGATGGTGCAGTCTTACGCTCGCGCGCAAAGGATAAGACAATCACCATTTCTCATATAAACCCCCAGACTGGAAATGCGGTCGGAGTGTGGATGATGTCATGCCCAGAAGAGATGGTCCTGAGAACTTGAGGATTTTGAAAAGACGGCAGTTGAGTTTTCTACCTTTGAGGCGTGCGGTTGAGTTTTATGTATCTCGACCGGCAGAGATGAATTGAGATCTTAAACATCGCAAGATGCGCCGCGCGTTGCGATGGGGTCAGCATAGTATGGTTAGCATACGCTTTTAAGAATTATGTCCCTCTCCTCGTGTTGCCATGGACCGAAGGCAGAAATTAATAAATCTGTTCATATATGAAATGACAGAATCGACCGGTATTATTATTATTGGCATCATCAAATAGTATACAATATAAACACTAGAAAATGGTAAGGGTAGTTTAATAAGTGCAGATATTTATTGACTGTGTGGATTAATATATAAAAATACTTTATGCAAGTAGCCTCCATAAAATTATATTTCAGTTACAAATTCAACAGGAAATTGCCATATTCCCCAAGTCAAGGTATTTTAAATGAGTTTTTACAATGAAAAAATGTGTTATTTCGTTGTTTTTACTTGGTTAATTTTCTTACGATGTATACCATTTTTAACAGATTATAAGATGCTCCTCCATTACGGCAGACATTTAAAAAATGAATAAACGAGTTTAATCTATGAATATCATGTGAAAGGTTTTCGCTTGATATTTGTAGGCATCTCCATTATCAGGTCACTTTTTAAAGTTTTATATATATTCTGATCATTTTAATCAACATATTTCATATCTAAAGCTACAATGGGTCTGTTTAGGTCCAGTGAAGGTTAAGCGTTGTCACTCAATTTTTCCACGAGGTGTCATTTCATATGAACTTCAGGGAAGAAGTAAGGTTATATATTATTACCTCAGAAAGAGTTGCCATTGTTGGGGTAAAAGAGCTCATTGTCTAGCGTATATTTGCTGAGGTGTTGGTAGTTAAAATTAAGGGACATTTAAGCTGTAGAACTCCATTCGCCAGTAATCCAAAGCTGATTGTTGAATTTAAAAGACGGGGAGATTTTCTGGGACATATTTTTGGAAAGAAACATGTTTCTTAGAAATTACATTATTTGATATACAGTAACATTCATGGGATCTTTTTAAATTTGTGTAAAGGTTTTTGAACAAAAAATGAATGAAATAAAAAAAAAATACATGAACTTAGATGTATTGATGTAAATTTACTTTTGGTAACTGAGATACAATAAAGTAATATTTGGTAATGATAAATATTTAATGATATCCCTTCGGCTAATGCAATATTCCGATAGATATAATAAAATTCTGGTATTATTGTTTAAGAATGTATATATATATATATATATGTGTGTGTGTGTGTGTGTGTGTGTGTGTGTGTGCGTTCTCGCGTGTGCATGCGTTTGTTGGTGTTTGTATAATCATGTATGTGTGTGTGTGTGTGTGTTTGTGTGTATATATAGTTGTGAGTATGCGTGTGCGTTTATATATATATATATATATATATGCATATGTGTGTTTAAACCTAACGTTTATTGATATGTGGGTTCATATAGAGTTTTCACTTATTCTTTTTTTTTCTCATTTTGGTCTTACATTTCACTTCTTCCTTCTCTTACAATTTTTTTCTGGCACCCAATTCGGCGCGATTGCCTGTATGTTGTTTCCCCATCAAGTAACCTTATAAACCGACACATTTTAAGGCTTTCTTCTCCGATTGCACGCTTCATCGGTTCCCCTATCCGGAAATCTCGGAAGCGGGAAAACTAATTACTGTTTGCATCGGTTTAATTTCCACGTTGTTTTTGGACGTCTGAATTGAAGAAGGGATTATGAGTGCCATTGGCCATTAGTTGAACGCGTTTTTCTATTAAATAAGCCACACTGAATTTCGATGCTATTTTATTAGACTCTTTAAAAACAGTTCACACCTCATGTCTACTTTAGTTAAGGTA
The DNA here is from genome assembly GCA_963585895.1 of Sepioteuthis lessoniana. Lineage (NCBI taxonomy): Eukaryota > Metazoa > Mollusca > Cephalopoda > Myopsida > Loliginidae > Sepioteuthis > Sepioteuthis lessoniana. Next base: position 55,409 of record CAUZXS010006634.1, read on the forward strand.
TTGAACGTCTACGTCATGGCGACAAGTTCATTTCGCACCAATCATTCCACTTCTATCTGAGTGAGCTAAAATTGACTCAATTTAGCAAAAAGTACTAATCTCTTAGTGCAGAATACACACACACACACACACACACACACACACATATATATATATATATTCAACTAACTAAATAAATGAACAATTAAACAAATGAATTAATCAATAAAAGAATAAATAAATCACACCGTCAGAATTATTGAATAGTTCCAAAAATTGATTACTTATATATATATATATATATATATATATATATATAAGTAATCAAGTGATTACTTATATATATATATATATATATATATATATACATTCTTGTAAGGAAGTATAATGGCACCATTTCTATACACAATCTGTCTACTTTAAGTAATTCGAACGTCAATAGATCTAATGAAAGAAAATGGATTAACAAATAAGCAAAAAAGGATATCCTGCAAAAATTATTACCGATTCAGACAACGCAGATGATCTAAGGCTCCGTGCAAATAATCCTGCACAAGCCGAGCGTAGAACAAGTGGGATGAGGCATTGGTCGTTATGTGAATGCTGATCAAACACACTTAATGATTTGTAAACTAGTTGTGCCATCTTCTCTCTAAATGACAAACCTTTGAAATTAATTGAGCAGTTCATATATGTCCGCTTCAATTTCTTATCTGCTGAAAATCATGTCAATTTACACAGGGCACATGTGGACAACAATCAACAGGTTGTCGCTTACATAAAAATTTGATGTCTCTCATAAATTAAAACAGAAATCTCCCGTGTTCTGTCAGTACTAAAGTATAATTGCAGGTTGTATTCTAACAAAACGCTCGGGGAAACAACATGGGTTCTGCATAAAATAGATTTTAACGACAATCAATGTGCAACGGTCAAAGCAATGATCTTTATTGATTGTATCTGAAAAAAAATTATAAAATATTATCTTGATGAATCTACTATTGGCACTCGCCCAAGTTGACGTTCACAATAAAGTTGACAGTTAAAATAAAGGAGGTATTTCTGCCACATCCTGTACCCGAATTCTCTGGTTAAATCTTATTTCAGAAATCATTCAAAATGATTTTTCCTGATATTGTGTCCTCTTGCAGCTCTGTTAAAATATCGTTTTAAAAGTTAACAGAATATTCAATCATTATTGTGTTCTAATAATGTGCTTATCAGAACACTTACATCCATAGCAGCGAAAATTTACAATGCCCTACTACGAAACCGCATAGAACCCAAAACTGACAACATTCTTAGGAAAAACCAAAATGGCTTCCGAAGAAATAGATCCACGACCTTACAATATTGACCATCCGTAGAATCCTTGAAGGCGTACGGGCAAAAAACCTCCAAGCCACAATATTATTTGTCGACTTTACCGATGCCTTTGATTCCATTCACAGAGGAAAGATGGAACAAATCCTACGAATATACGACATACCAAAAGAGACCATCGCAGCAATAACGATTCTCTATAGAAATACCAAAGTGAAAGTGCGCTCACCGGATGGAGACACAGAATACTTCGACATTGTAGCAGGAGTACGACAAGGAGACAGGCTAGCCCCATACCTCTATATTATCTGTCTAGACTACGTGCTTAGAACATTGACTGATAAAATCAAAGAAAACTGCTTCGAGCTGACAAAGAAAAGAAGCAGAAGGTACCCCGCAAAAACAATTACCGACGCCGACTACAGCGATGACATAGCGATTCTGGCAATACACCCAACCAAGCCGAAACACTACTGCATAGTTTGGAACGAGCTGCCGCAGGCATTGGCCTCCATGTCAACGCACGCAAAACTGAATACATGTGCTTTAATCAAACATGCAACATTTCCACACAAGACTGAAGCTCTCTGAAACTGGTAGACAAGTTCACCCTCCTTGGAAGCAGTGTCTCATCAACCGAAAAAAACATCGACACGCGGCTAACAAACGCATGGACAGCTATCGATATGCTATCAATCATATGGAGGTCAGACCTGGCCGATAAAATGAAAAGCAGTTTCTTCCAAGCAGCGGTCGTATCAATACTGCTATATGGTTGCACTTCATGGACGCTAGGTAAACGGCTGGAGAAAAGGCTAGACTGCAACTACACAAGAATGCTGCAAGCAATTTTGAACAAGTCCTAGAGGCAACACCCTTCAAAGCACCAACTGTACGGCCACCTACCTCCTATCACGAAAACTATCCAAGTTAGACGAACCAGACCTGCAGGAGATTGCTGAAGAAGCAGGGACGAGCTCATAAGTGATGTACTCCTATGGACCCCCACATATGGCCGAGCAAAAGCAGGACGACCAGCTCGAGCATACGTACAGCAGCTCTATGAGGATACGGGATGTAGCCCTGAAGACCTGCCAGAGGCGATGAAAGATAGGGTGAAGTGGCGAGAGAGGGTCAGGGATGTCTGTGCTTGTTGCACGACATGATTATGAGGATGATGATGATGTTTTCTTTCGAGTAATGCAAGCAAATTCTATAGAAGTGACTGGTCATGAGTTACTATACAAGGACAAAATCTGTTTTCATTCCCTAAGTTGATACCAATCCCCACTTTGTAAAATCGTTAATTGCCCCCAAAGTAATTTGATATTTTGATAAAAGTGGATTCAGATCAATTTACGAGTTTGCAGCTCTTCCAAATTGCAATATCATTGACATTTTGGCAACATGTAACCGAGCATTGTCCGCAAGCAATACTGGACCTCGCTTTTAGAATTTTTTTCCATGTTGCTTGCTGTAAACTTTAGCAGAGATGCATTGGTTAGATTACAGAAAACTATGATAGACAATGCCAGTGAGAGACCACCAGATAGTCATCATAATCATCACTGTAATTTCGGTTTCGGAATCTATCGGTATATACTGGTCAAATCAGTAAGTTGATCGTTTGCGATTGTTATAAAGGATCTATTTTTTATCGCAAGTCACAATCGATCAAGAAACTGCTCATTCAACTTTCGTTGAAACATCTTCAAACACTCTTTAAAATTTCGAGCTCTTTGACATTCAGTGTTTTCATATGGAACACATTTATCGAGTTTCTTTAACTTGACAATTTTCTTCAGATGATCCAGTTTTATTGTAATGTTGACACTCATTGCCTGAGACATTTCCTTGACACTTACACGTGAGTTTTTTTCAAAAAGTGTTTTCAGATATTTGTCGTCGTTGCCGACGGACGTCTTCTATCATTTTCATCATAGAGATTCCTATCTGCGTTTCGCAACTTCTGAATAAAGCCTCATAGTGTCCGATAACAAGTGGATCTTTCACCTCATGTCCTGTTTATTTTAGCAGCTGTTTCAGTGGTATTATAATCACGCTTCAACTAATAGGAATAAAGATAACGGATCAGTTCTTTATCAATTAATGATTTAGGGCATAAAACCTTCAAAATAAAATTCTGAAAAAAGTGATAAATAATTGACAATGATAAAACTTTCATCCTAATTGTGACGCTGTATAAATAATCATCCCAGGACGAGAGTTCATTTTATGCGTATGTGACGTCGAGGGAAGTCTGGCACTTGACCTTTCGCAAAATAAGTCCCAGTCAAGTCTCCTATTTCGGGCATATGGTAAACCGGCAAATAAGGTGGAGGTTAATTTGAATCTAGACTGATCTCAGACGCTGGTAAGGGGGCACCAATTTACTTTCACATACACCACAAAGTCCTTAGTCTTCATACCCCCTCAGATAGTGGGAAAAAACGGACTTCGAGGTTAGAAAATATTTACTGCGGTCAAATTTCCAAAATTCTCATGTAATGTTTTAAGGTGCAATAAGACGTTTAGCGAGCATTAATGATGGCGATACATAGCTGAAATAGATATGTGCAACAGAAGACGAATTGATAGAGGAAATAACACAGCCAAAAGACTTCAACACAAAAGTGCATTTAAAATATAACAAAATTTTAAAAGGCGACGACCAAACAAAAAAAAAAGATAAGATTTAAGAAACAGTTCCTTTTTCTTTTCTCTTTTCTTTTTAAAATATCGACTATATTAAGCCAACAGGAAGTATCAAACAGTCCTTTTCTTCTTTCTCTTTTTTTTCTTTCTTTTAATTTTACAAGAGAAAATGTCTAAGTAGCTGGACTGAAGCATGTAACAAAGTTCATTCACCAATTTGCTAATGATGAAACAGAATCCTTTCCGTTTCTATCTTTCTTTTTTGAATATATATAACTTCCCAATATTTCGGAAGGGTAGAAGGAAAACATTTTAAATTGTATTTATCTTTGACGAGGTATAATGTCAGGTTCCTTTCTCTCTTTTTTTTTTACGGCTGAATCAGCGTCTTTTTCTATTGACGACAGTTCAAAGACGAAAGACTCTTTTTATGGGAGAGTTTCCCCGGAGTCAGCTGTAAATCCGCGTCTTTCTTCGCCGACTTCTGTCCCCAAATTGAAGATTCTTTTCCAAATTTCACTAACGGAAAAATGGCATTTTCGCGCTAAGAGTCTATGGACCAATCATTTGACTTTTTCCTTCTCCCGCTATTTCATCCGGTCATGATACTCGAGTGACCTGGATTCCTTTCTTTGTCCAACAGATTACAGGTCATGGAATGCAGGTAGGTTTGACCTTCATTCTCCTACCGTTTTAACGGTCAGTTTTAGTGCCTGTTGATTCAAACACAGAAGGGTAGGGAAATTGAGCTCCACTTCCCCCTCTCGGTAGCATACCACGTCACACTAAGGAATGTAAATTTCAAAATTTTATACAAAAATCGAAAATCTTTCAAAAAAACTTATATATATATATATATATAAATTATTGAATAGTTCCAAAAATTGATTTATTTGTTCCTTTATTGATTAATTCATTTGTTTAATTATTCATTTATTTAGTTAGATGAATATATATATATATATATATATATATGCGTGTGTATTCATTCATTTATATGTGTGCGCATTTACTTTTTTATTTATCTATTTGGTTATTATTTGGTTTATATATATATATATATATATATATATATATACACGTGTCTCTGTGGTGTCTGTATTTTTATATGGTAATTTTATTTTGCTTACCGGCTTTTTAATCAATAAAATCTAGTTTGGTCCCACCCTTCTTTTACTCCGAGATGTCCTGTTGATCCGTTTAGGTGTAACTCAGATTTTATCTAACTCTGCAGATATATATATATATATATATATATATATATATATATATATATATATATATATATATATATATATATTCAGAGGATTGTATTTGTTCAATGCTGAACCTTTAAATCATAAAGTTTGCAAGAGAGTTATTTTAGATTTAATGCTGCTCAACTGGTCAGTATTTGAGCACTCTCGGCTTAAGAAAAACGTTTTTAAAACGATTTCTTCTTCTTCTTCTTCTTCTTCTTCTTCTTCTTCTTCTTCTTCTTCTTCTTCTTCTAATAGATTGATAGATAGATAGAGAGAGAGAGAGAGAGAGAGAGAGAGAAAGATAAGTGAAAGAGAGAGATTAACAAACTTTCAATATTCCCCTCTTCTCATGTAACTCGAGTTTCATTTCGATATGGTATAGGGGTTAAGATAATAAATGATGATGGAGGATTGCTTCTTGTATTCTATGCATAATGGAAATGGTATAACATATTATTTCAGTTGGGAACTGGATGGTTACATATGCGTTAAAACAAAAAATTTGCACCGCACAGTTTTCACGTATGAGTGTATACAATCTCAATCCTTGTTTCAGAAAAACTTATTTTTATAATTCTAATGTAATTGTAAAATTGAATAAAAATATGTTTATTTTCTTTCAGAGCGAAAAATATTTATAAGTTTTCCAGATTTTTTTTTGTCAATAAATTTCTAATCATTTCCATCTACAATAAACAGTTATATTAAAAAGAAAGATATCAGTATATTAAAGTCATTTCCTTTAAAACTTCATTTACAAAATCATATAAGTGATTTGATATAGCATATTAGTTTTGTGCAAAAAACACTCGCATCTTTTTAGAAAATTAAAGACGAAATATACAGTTAATAATCATTTTTTCTGTAGAAATGTGAGTATACTCAATATTTATGATTCAAATGTTACTTAAGATTATTAATTTAAAGTCGGTTACTTATTTAAAAGAAATAAAGAACTTTTCCATGATTTTTTCGAGTCACTATTTTTCAAGGAATCGCCAAATTCTTATCGAAAAAAAGAAATAAAGTCAGTAAAGAATTCAGCTTTTTTTTTTTCGTCTTCGTGACAAATGGCACGATTCTGCCTCGAGTCATTGATCGCATATTCTCCTCATCTCAACTGGGCTACATGAAAATTTTCCCTCGTTGCTGATGCACACACTGTTATTAGTTCGTATACGATGTCTCTTTCGGTATATATTTAAATTTCTGTTTTCTGTTCAAAGTTGATATCGGCGCCTAAAGGTCAATGGGACAGTTCAGAATGTCAGTTGAAGGCCAACCGCGATCACGGAGCCAAAACTAACTCAATAATACATCTTCAAATATTCTGCATAGCTGATGCAGTTTTTAGCCATTCTAATCATTTCTATGAAAAACAGAAGAGTGAACAGATTCCCAGAAAAGTTTACTTGTTTGTCACGGGATTTTTCTCTTTTCAATAATATAGAAAATTATTCCTTTTATTTTGATTATAGTAGTGGACAAAATATTTGCTTTTATTTCGTATATCTCCTAGATATGAAATCAAAAGTTTTCATGTGGGGTGTCTTCGTGGTGTAATGGTTAAAGCGATGGAATGCGGAATCGTAGTACGTGAGTTCGTACTCCAGTCGGGCTTTTACGTTCACTTTCGACCAATTACCCTTGGGAAAGGTATGAACCCCCTAATCATCCCAGCTATTGGTTAAATAGCACCACTACTGTTCTTCTAGGAGAATGGCTTTGGCTTTAAATAACCAACAAAGGTTGATATGCCATTAAACAAAGAAACCAAACTAAACCTAAAAGGTTTCCGGTTGTGAGTCTTCTGTTCGTGACCTCTGGGGAGTATGGAGTAAATTCACCGTTGTCATTTCTCCCAGCTACACTCAGACCTGACATAGGAGTACGTTTAAGGCTCCCAACCACCAGCCAAACTGATTTGAAAAGTGTCAATATTAAATAAGAATAATGTAAAACATGTTACTGAATTCTTAAAACTATACAAATGCGTAACAATTATTTATATTTATGACAGTCTCTTGAAAAATACTGTTTTTATAAAGGATCTTTAAAAAGGATATAGTTGTTCGAAAACATTCATTGAAAAGGAACATGGTGACCCGAGGAAAATACTCGACGAGGCTGTTTGTATTTCACATCATTAATACACATGAGAAATATATGTATGCAACTATTCTCCCTGGGTAAATTAGAGGGGCATATTTGGCTCTTTAACCTTGTTATGGCAAGCAGCCTAAAATATATTTATCCTTGTAGAAGAACAAAAATAAGTCAACCTGACATATTGGTGGGGGAATAAAGGATATCATACCTTTCACAAGGGTATTAGTCCTAAACACCATGTAATAGCGTGAAAGGAAACTTCTTCCTCAATTTGAAATGGGGTGAACAGATATGGTTCAAAGCATCAATACATAAAAAATGTCTTAATTCAAATATCTAAACAGTCAGGGCTAATTTGAAATACATCTGGACAATACTTAATAAACGTCTTCTAAATGTTGATCTCACAATCAGGTGCCAATGATAGCAGTGTTTATAAAATGAAATACTTATAATAGCTTTCATTTAAACGAATGGATATGCGACTTTATTTTATCAATTCTTGTTGGTTTTTTAAAACTTTTTTTTCAGACGTTGATTTATTGTTGAAACTACACAAAAATGATTTTAAAAGTAAATAAATACAAAGAAATATTCAATTTGACTTATCACATTTGTTCATCTACCTTTTTTATTCCTCTCTCTCTCTCTCTCTGTATATATAAACATATATATATTTGATTGAACATAATAGACATATTTTGTCTACATATTTTTTGTTAATCCTTTCGAATTGCCGTTTGATCTTACGATAGTCGGCGGGAATTGGTTGATAAAGCTTCCATAATTAGTTATGTTCCAAGTACTTTCTGCCCAAATGTGGGCCATCATCAAGGGAGGATGTATTACAAAAGTGATGTAACTTTTGTATTTACATTACTACTTTGTAAGATTATATTACTACATTACTAGTTTCCAAATTAATTCTATTAAGTTTGGGTTGTATGTTCCAAATATATAGTGCCTCGAGAATCTGTAGTTTTATTATTTTACTATTTTGTTATTTTGCTGTTCTAATATGGTTGTGTTTTCGGTAAAAATTTTCCGTAATTCTGTTGTTGGGCATGAATGTTTTTTTTTTAAATGCTGTGCTATATAACTTTTATCAGAAAGGTGCATTTTAAGTCTTCTCGATAGGGTAGTTGAGATTAAACCGACATATATATTGTTATTTTCAGAGATACAATACCGTAAAGGACATTTAAATTGATGTATAACGCTGTATTTTTCCAAAACTCCAATCGAGGGAGTGGAATTATTTTTTATAAGTAAGTTGGAGGTTTTAAATATATTATAGTATATAATAAGTTCTATTTTTTTAGGATGAGTGAGGAGTATCTTTCTATTAATCAATGTTTTTAATATTTTTTCAACTGATTAATAATTGTAGTGCAATTAGTTGCGGTAAAAATGTTTGATAAACGTTTGTTGAATGGGTGGAGTGGAACAGTGTTTATTTTGTTGATAAACATTTTTAATTTGTTCATCAACAATATATTTAGGAAACCCATTATTGATGAGAGCCTGTTTTATGTTTTCCCCCTTTATCGCAACCAAATGTTGTCGTTCGCCAAGATAGGTTGCCAAACAAGTGTGTGAATTAGAGAGATTGACGATTCAAGAAGAATAAATCCAAACAGAATCAGTTATAATTTGACCTCAGCTTGCTGATTCCATTTTTTGTTCCACTAGCTATGATCTAAAAGAATATATATACTCGCACACACGGTGCATTACCTCTAAATGAGCGCGTAAATATGTTCACTAAAATTGAGATATTTTTAACTTTCATTAACGGTCGAGTGTTGATAATTGGTGCAGTGTCAAATGTGCTACCCATTTTACCACCTCATGCAGCACATAATGAGTTTTACCAACTCATTAGTGCATATATAAATGTGTATGTGTGTGTGTGTGTACATGAGTGTGTACTTGTGTTCTCAAAGAAAAATATGAACACTAAGCAATAGACAAATAAATACAACATATATATATATATATACACACACATATATATATATATATATATATATATATACTTGGTTTCTTTTTTTTAATGGCATATCAACCTTTGTAGGTTATTTAATGCCAAAGCAATTATCCAAGAAGAACAGTAGTGGTACTATTTAACCTATAGCTGGGAGGATGAGGGGGTTCATACCTTTCCCAAGGGTATTTGCCCGAAAGTGTACGTAATAGCACAACTGAAATTCGAACTCGCTTACTACGATTCCGCAGCCCATCGCTTTAACCATTACACCACGAAAACACCCCTTATATATATATAGTCATCCACAGACTGACTGTTTCGTTGTATCATAACTCTTCAGTGTGGTTAGACACGTTGGACGCTTGAAGCTGGGACCGAAACTCGCCCAAATTTTACGTTAGACTAAATCTCAGACCGCTCTGCCAACTAGCATACCGCGTCAGCTAGAAAATTAAAAGGAATATTAAGTAGCAACAGCAGCAGCAGCAGCAGCAGCAGCGTGCGTTTGTTTACATTTTATACCTTACGGGTACCAGAGTGCTCAATTCGTTCGAAGACCTTTGCATTACACGAGCGGCAGCTGTAAATTATTTCGCCAGAGTGCTCCAACCCCACGGGGGAGCGTATATATTGTCATCCACAAACAGACTGTTTCATTGTATCACAACTCTTCAGTTTGGCTAGACACGTAAGATGCTTGAAGCTGGGATCGAAGCCCACCCAACATTACGTTAGACTTAGTATCAGATCACTCGGTGCAAACAGTCATTGCAGTTTTAGTTACGGTTAAGTAGTTTCAATATTGCAATATTTGATAATAAATAATAGCTAACAAAAATCGTCTTGGGTATAGAATGTTTCACTAAAGATAATAAAATAATGGTATGTTCGGTTGAGTAGAAAAACTGAGTTTTATTTAAAAATGTTAGGGTTAACTTATTTATCGTCAAACATTATTTGATAGCCAACCCATTGTCTGAAATAGGAACGAATAATAAAAGACGAATCATATTACCCTAATATAATTTTATTATGATGGAAATTGTTTGTTTGCTTATCTATAACTGAAACCACGTCACTGCTAAGGTTATAATTTCCTTTGTTATTTACATCATCTGATCAACAATTGTTGAATAATATTTCCTTAAACAGCATCTCTCTTTATGAAGATGCGATGTGTTTATGAACGTCAAGAGGACTTAAATCTATCTTAAAACAGCCAATGTCATAAATGCATTTAAAATCCTGCAATGTGTGTTTTGTATGGCTAAGAAATTATGCTTTATATATATGTATTATGGATATTTTGCCTACTGGTTTTACAACAATTGAGTTTGATTAATGATGATTTGGCGTGATTGATTTCAAATATTGTTTTATTCTCAAACGTAATAAACGCAGTCCTATGTTTAATTTTACATAAATTAAAATGGTATGAAAATTGGTATAGTATTTTTATATGCGTACTCATCTAGATTTGTTCGTCTTTCTAATTTAACATGATATTTTATTACAATAAGACTTTCTATTTTATAACATTAAAACTTAAAACTTGCGTCCGGATTGCGCAGATTTTTGCTAGTCATAACAATCGGCATTAGATAATCTACCAATGTCAAGGCCGTGACTAGAGACCAGTAAAGCAAATGATTAATATGCATAATAATTCAAAGTAAGTAAATAACATCAGTATCTAAATATTCATTATCGCTATAACAACAGTAACTTTGATTTATCAGATCATTCATTATTTCATTTTATGGACAAACTGAAACATTCTCTAGAACGTGTGCCTTTAATGACTTCACGTCTTATTTTGTAAAGCAGTTCACAAAAAAAAAAGTAAATAAATAAAACAAAAAAGCCCTTTTTTCGTATGATTTTATACCAAAGGAATTCTTCCCATCATTCTAACGTAGCTTTAATGTTATCTAGATTTCAAACAAATCCAATTGACTATTTTAAAAAGATATTCTACATCATACATTATTAAACGTCGTTGAAAGGTCTATAAACCATTACTGACTATTCTTGTAACGTTGAAGATAGTTGCTGAAGACGAAGGCAAGCTGAAGATATAACTACAAGTTCACATCAGGAAAATTAAAGGTCCGTGGTATCATTTAATCTATGAAGAAAATATATTGATATCATTGTGATTATACAACCCAATATCTGTGATAATAGGAAAAAAAACCCCTAAAAATAACAGAGTTAGTCTTAAATGCAATGCCAATGCATTGCTTCCTTCATTGGGTGCCCCTTTCATATGGCCTTGTGCCACATCTAAGCAAATGCTTAGTAAATTTCCATTGTATTGCTTCCTCCCTACACTTTCTAGTGACATGAAAGGAGATAAATTCATGCCAAGCACAACATACTGACTCGCCTGTTCCTTCTAGTTTATATGACTTATCGTATATCTTTATTCATTTGAGCGTTTGACTCCTCGTACCTCAGTCTACAAACGAGAGAGAATCAGAAATCTGTCGTCTCATAGAGAGGTTCTCAAAATATTACACTCGCAATTCCGCTTCGGAAGGTTGATATTGTCCGGCCATCGCCCTTGCCATTTAGATGACTTATCGTTGGTGACCTTGGTAATACCCGGTCCAGAGTGTTATATGAGGTATGGCATGTTACGTCTAGCCCACATGACCGGATTTTAAATTTGGTTATGTTCTCCTGTACCGACTTTCTTTTTTTTATAACTTACGCATTTGCACCATGCAACATTTATTTAGAAAATATCTAAAATGATTTTACCTGAGTTTGAACTTTGCTACCTGGCGCTGGCTGAAAATTCTGAAACATTTTAAGCCACAAAGCATACTCCGATTGCTCCAAATAGGTTTGTTTGTTATGTTTTTTAGTGTTTCAACACTAACAGGTTATCTAATGTCAATAATATATATATATATATATATATATATATATATATAATTTGGCATTAAATAACCACCAAATTATATTTATATTTATATAAGTTGATTGGTTGTGTTTTATAACATATTAACTTTTGTAGTTTATTTAATGCTAAATATATATATGTATATATGTGTGTGTGTGTATGTGTGTGTGTGTGTGCGCGCGTGTGTGTGTATGTATAGTTAAATGTTTTCAAATATAGTAAATGATTATATAGTTGTTGTTTTTTTAACCCATTGACAAGACCCTAACAGGTATTAGCACTCCGGGACAGTGTTGACCTGGGAGTAATGGCAATACAAGGGTACTCCACATTTTTTTTAAATTCCAGGACTAGAGCCTTATCATCAAATGGTTAAGTATCATAGCCAAGGCACTCGTGGGTGGGTTCTAACCCCTCTCCAGAGATTGAGTCACAGTATTCTACCGCTCCTGACAGGTTCCTATTTATGGTTTTATAAAACTAAATAGTGTACTCTTGCTACCTGTATCTGGTTATGCACCAAAGATTCAGCGTGAGCAGTTATATATGCAAGAAGTTGTAGATCATCTACAGAATCTGCATCATTAATTGTTTCTTTGAGATATCATCTGCTTCTTGACTTTTTTTAGATTATCTTTATATGAGACTCTCGAAGAAATAACATGTATTTAAAGAAACACGACAAAATATTGACTTATTGTAAGCCATTACGTATCTCTAAGAACAGTCTAACGAAAAAAATAACAGAAAAAATCACGTTATTTAGAAATCTATGCAGTAAAATCCATCGTCATATTTAATTCGCAATTTTTGCTGAAGTTTTTATTTGACTAATAAGACGATATCGTTTATCTAGTTTTGACTCGTCGATATGACAATTTGCGGGAAAAATAATTGACTAAAAAAGCGTAAAAAATATATCAATCATTGTTTTTTATCCTCTTTTCGTCAATTTAGAGAAAATAAAAGAAGAAAAAAATGACTGAAATAAAAACGCGTCTTCCATAGCGATATCATTTATGTAAGCGGTTAATGCTCATTCAACACAGACACACAAATGATTGATCGTTTTGCGTATTGATTACTTCTAAAGTGGGAATTCGCTTTCATTATTTTGGTATCTCTGAAGAGGCTGCTAAGAAACACGAAATTTCATATCAAAAAATTGTTGTGGTGATGAAGCTTAGAAATATAATAGTCTGCCATCATTGAAAAAAAAAACCAAGGCAAGGTTAAAGGTTTACAACAACACCTGGGGAATTAAATCGAAAAACTTAGCATTCTTTCACATTGCACGTAAGTTCTTTCTTTATTTTCTTTTTTTTATTTTCAATTGTTTCTCTATTTTTCTTGCTCGAACTGCCAAATTTTCTCGTTTTTGAGAGAAGAAATTTGTTCCTATTTTTTAAAGTTTTCTGTTTATTGTTTTCTTGCCATTTTTTTTTTTTTTCTGTCGTGAAGAGTATTCACTCGAAAATTCTATTTTATATATTTGGTAAATAATGTCGAATTTGCTTAAACGAAATGAAAAGCCGATGCTTTGTCGCCCTCAATTTTTTATTCAATTTTTTTTATCGAACACTCTCAAGATTATTTTATTTTATTTTATTTTATTTTATCAAACATTATCATGGTTTTGTAATTATTTTATTTTTTTAAGAGTTCTTCGCATCCATTGAAAGTGGTGTCCTTCCCGGAAATTCAAGCGCCAGCATGTCTCTTCAGTCTTCTAGCAGCCCTATATACTTGTAACGCTGACTGTATCCCTCCCTGGCAGAGTGATAAGACCCCACCAAAAAAGAGTTTTTTTTTATATAAGATGATAATGTTCCAGTTCAAAACATTGGGGTGTGGGAAGAACCCTTTTAGAACTCTTAATCCCATACTAGTCTGACTTGGAGTTGTAGTTTGGTTTCGTTGGTTTAGTTTTAAGGCACATCAGCCATTGTAGGTTATTAATGGCAAATCTATTTAATACATATAAATGGTTCTATTTTTAAAAAATCAGTTTATTATAAGTATGTTTTTTCTTTACACACAATTAAATGCCAAAAACAGTTCTATTTCAAACAATTCAGTTCAACATAAGTACACAGTATAAATGTGAAAACAGTTCAATTTCAAACAATTCGGTTTAGCATGAGTCCATTGTTTAGTTCTTTTTAACCCATAGGTAGAACTCTATCAGGTGCTACCTCTCCGGGCCCGAGTGGACCTGGAAGTGACGGCAATGAAAAGGTACACCACATTCCCCAAAGCCCCAGCACTACTGGTGCCTGACCATCAGATTGTTTAGTGTTATATCCAGGACACTCACTTGGAGGATTCTTATCCCTCTGCAAAGATGCAGGCGATGTATTCTATAGCCCCAGCTGACACGGCATTTTGAGAGGTAGTATCTGATAAGCTTACACCTATAGATCTGTATATAAACTCATTCGGATTCAATCACTTAAGAAGCTACTGTACAAAAATGTCCATACGAACGTATAATGGGCATGATTCACTAATTTCCAGGTATAAAATAACCCTAGACGGTTGAAATGCCATTAAATTCAATCAGTGAATTACTTTTGGTCTTTTAAAAGTTTTCTAGCCGATCTCAGCGGTTCTTCATCCTGGACGGTCTCAATTCTTTCGTGGGTTTTCAGTGGCCACGTCTCTTATCAACCTTTTTTTGCGATTGTAAAGTTTTTCAGTGGCCACGTCTCTTATACAACTTTTTTGTGATTGTAAAGGTTTTCTGTGGCCACGACTCTTATCTATCTTTTTTCCGATTGTAAAGGCTCCGGCTATGATTCGCCTAAGACAACTTCATGCTCCACAAGTTTTTTGAGCTATCAGTCTACCTTACTCTTTACCGATAGCTGGAAGGAAAATACTTGGATTCATAAATTTCCCGATAGTATTATCAATATAAGAAATGCAATCAGCTTCGTCCAAAATTAAAACTCGAACTTCCACGTCTATATACAATAAAGATTCCCATTAAACTATGAGTGATCAACGTAGATTCTTGTTCATCGATGTCAAAACTGCATTGCCAATTATGCAAGCAATGAAGACATGGTTTTGTTTTTTGTTTGTTCCATTCGTTCTTTGCTTTGTAGTTGACAAGTTGTCATAGACAATGCTGTTCATGCTCTTTGTTTGTCGTAATTTCTTTGGAAATAAATAGGAGATAATCAAAGAGGACACATCTGCACACTAAATGGGGGTTATCTGAAACTTGTGGACTTATTTACCAACCTCGAAGGCAGCGTCTAATCTACTGTAATATAATGGGTGAGGGCTTTCGTTTTATACCTTTGGGTTTAGTTAGGCTGAGAACCTTTCGGCTCAGTGCATGTGTTACTTAGGTGCAACATTAACGCAGGTGTTCATGCGCGCGGGCGGCGCAGACGTGTCACTCAGAGATGTCACAATAGCCCAGATGGTAAATGGGGATAGAGAGTGCGGGTGACGTCACGCACCGGAAGCGTGCGGAGGATTTGGGGGATTTTGAAAAAGTCAGGGAGTTGAGATCTGCCTCGGGAGAAGACAGTTGGCTTTCGTTTGCTCGCTGAAGCCAGGCCAGTGGCCTTGTGGCGGGTGCCACACGTGTTGGGTGGAGACAGATGGAAAAGCCAGAAGAGAAAGAATGTGTATCTCTTTCCTTATGTCGAAGAACCTTTAAACTCAAAGGTAATAAAAAGTTTCGTACCTGAACTAAGAAGTCGTAAGTGTTTTTCGTGTTTCGAGATTTCTATGTTCTATGTATATATGAACATTCTATGTACGTTTCGTATATTCGTATCTGGATATGTTACAGAACTACAACCAATAGGTTATCGATCATATGGCAGTTACACTTCTCTGATAAAATAAAACGCATTTTTTTCCAAATATCGCTTTTGTCAATTCTACTATACGGATACACCTCATGGACGCCGACAAAGCATGTAAAGAAAAAGCTAGACGAGAAATCTACAAGAATGTTACGAGCTATACTGAACATATCCTGGAAGCAAGCTCCCACAAAACAGCAGCAGTACAGTCACCTACTTCCCACTTCTAAAACCATCCAAATAAGACGAAGAAGACATGCGGGACACTGCGAGAGAAGTACGCATGAACTCATAAGCGACGTTCTCTTTATGAACCCCTTCACACCAACTTGTGTTGGATGACCAACAAGAATTTATCTACAACGCTCTGTACGGACACATGATGTAGACTAGAAGACCAGCCGGAAGCGACGGATAATAGAGACGAATGGCGAAAGAAAATCAAGGCAATGCGTGCTAGCTGCACAACATGAATATAATGATGCTGACTTTTGCAATTACCTGCTTAAACTTCTATTTCTTCTTGATATATATAGAATTTTGAACTAAAAATCAATGCCAGTATATCAACTAAAATTCCATTTCTTTATGGTTGTGATGAGCGGTCGATAGACAATTATGATTTCTTACAAATGTGAAAACTTTATGGCTGACTTTATCTTCCTTTCACAGGTTTAAAAACACAATTAAAATGCCTAAGGTAGTCTGAAGAAAATTTGTCTTTCTTTTGGGAAGGAAATACAAGAACAATCTCATAAAAATAACTTAGTGAAGGTAAACTCTTAAAAGTACTATATTTGTCAGAGCGCTTAACTTTCTCCCTATGTGCAGAGAGATAAGATACCTACAACGATTGTCCTGGATATGACATAGAAACATCTGATAGTGAGGTTCAAGCCCAGGAGCTTTGGAGGAAGCGTGAAGAATTCTTTAATCACCGTGCTGCCAAGTTTATTGTGGCACGGATTGTAGCTGTTGAAGTCCCATCCATCGGCAAAATAGAACCGTTTAATCATTTATTGCGCTTGAAACCAATTAACTGTGTGCAAATAAAACGATTAGTGTTAAAAAGCAATACTTGAAACTATTTATCTGTGTGCAAACAATAAATAGTAGTACTTGAAACCCTTTTTAATTTGATATTCATTTTTTCCCTTTCATAGTTTTCTGCATTTATCTTGAATCTTCATTTTCTGTTTGCACTTCGTTAATGAACAAATTGTCATCATCGACATCACTAAGAGCTCCTCGTTCTCTTTCCCCACCTCAACTTACTATTCCCAACTCTTCTTCTTCTATTTGCCTCATTTTCATGCTCTTCTTCTTCTTCTTCTTCTTCTTCTTCTTCTTCTTCTTCTTCTTCTTCTTCTTCTTCTTCTATTTTACTCTTGATTCTGTTTTAATAAGTTTTCAACATTTCTTAGAGGGATCGATGTACTTATAGTATTGTTTTGCTTAGGATATTATACGTAAGCAAAACGTCGGCTACTACGATAAAGTAAAAACAGCGACTGGTTTCGACACAGATAAAAGAGCCATGCTGGAAATGTACTTGCGTGAGAATATCTGCATTGAGATAATTCGGAAGCAGAGTGAAGTGAATGACGTGATCTCGTTCACAGAAAGGAAAATTGACTGGACACGTCACAGTGTTCAAGACAAGTGGATCTGTGCAGATGTCGGACGGTATCCGAGAGACTGGAAATGACCACTCGAAAGATCTTTACGACAAGGGGAAGACGAAATTGTCGAGCGATTCGGTAGAGTAAGGAGAATAAGAGTGAAGAATCAAAGGGAAACCAATTGCGTCCAGCGATGTGAAAAAAAGAATATGATACCTAGCCAATATAAGAAAAAATAAAATTCATTTAAACTGTTTGAATATTTCAAACTATGTGGTTCAGATTTTTCCTTTAAAACACTTTTGTCACTAAGAAGTCTTTGTTTATTAGTCTTTCAATTTTCTAATCCCGTAATTTAAAATAAAAATAATATATTGGCATTTTTCCTTTCACTGAGGCTTTTGTTCGACTGACAGGGATATAATTAGTTCCTCTCACTTGACAGTTGATAAAAGGCTGTCATAAAGGATACAACAGAAAATGACAGGCAGCAAACCGGACTTTTTGTTTCCACCGACTATTTTCTTAGTAGTAATTCCGTTTTTTTTCTTTTTCGTTTAGGTTAAGCTTTTAAATCTTAAAGCTTTCATTATTGAGGGGAAAGTTGCGGTTTTTAAGGGAGTTCCTTTCGAATCAAAATTAATTGAACGTCCAAAGAAATATAATGATATCAATCCATAAATCATTCTATGCTGTATCTGCATCATTGAATAGATCTTGTCAACATTATACATGAAATACAGATATTCTTTGAATATTTGGCTGTAGCAGTCCAAGCTTAAATATTTCATCTCTGTATATACTCTTGAATAAGTCAACCCCCAATTTATGGTTCGAAAACCATTAATTTATATCACTGATTTTTTAGGCATGGGTTGTCCTTTGTCCTTTCAGTTCAATAGTTAATAGTAACTCTACTGAATTCAGACTTTCTTTTAATAAGGTACTATAGCAGTCCAAAGTTACTTTTTTTCTCCATTACAATACACCCACTATATCACCATAAAGAGGAGTAAGACTTGTCTCCAGAAGAGGGATGTCCTGACATTTTCCTAAACTAAATCTGATGGTGAGGTTCCAGTTCTGAATTTTAGAGGTGTGTGAAGTACCCCCTCATTGCCATTACTTTCAACTCCACTGAAAACCGGAATTGTGGAGATTATTAACACTCTTTTTATGGGTTGAATGAATCAGTCAAAAACTATTTGTATTTGATTGGGATACTTGATGCTAAATAACTGTATATTATTTACATTAAGAGTAGTTACTTGTAGCTATATTTGTTTACAAAGAATCAGTATAATTCATTATTGAAACCATATAATTATTAGTATTACATAGGAATACTTGAAACCATTCAACTGCGTGAAAATTATTTGTATCTGATCGGAATACTTAATTTCATAATGAATGTTAGCAAAAATCTTTTAATGAATAACAATAGAAAAAATGTAAATATAATTGAACGCAATTCTCTAATCTCTAGGCATAAAATAACCCAAAACGGGTTGACATGCATATAATATCCATATTTACCAACGCCTCCGCTCGAGCAGGATATGACACAAGGTCAATTTTTAAGTGGTGTTTAACAGGTTTGAATTCAGATTTTTCCTTCTCCTAGACTAATTGCCTCACCAAGGCTGAAGAAATCAGTCTGTCCTACTATTTACCCATACTTGGATTCACACCTTTCCCAAGGGTATTAGTGCTATGTGAAATGCAATTAGCTTGGTCCAGGATTTAAACTCGTGTCGCCGTGTCCATTTCCTACGACGATAACTATTACACCACGGGGACCTCCTAATATAATATCAATCATTTAAACTATAGTATTGAATAGCCCTTGTTGATGACATATTAATGAAATACAGACTTTAAATGACGAATCGTATCAGTATAGGAGTTCCCCATTTTTACTTTTGAATACACGCGTTTTTTAATGGTGAAAAATGAGTGGATATCGTGAATAGGCCAGCCTTTGATTTATTTTTATAATTTGATTAATTTATTGAACTGATTTTTAAATCAACGGTTTGCTTTACATCATTCTAATTATGTTAGAATTACAGACTTACGAAATTATTACTTATACAAAGGCTTGAATCTTACGTTTAAAGATGTCGAATCATGCATGAGTATACGGTATTCATTTTATCTTAAAGCAAGTATTATGTTCATTATACCACCTTGCAGAAGACGCATCCTGTGTCCGACTCTTAACTGTATCTGGAGATGATACGACAGTTGTGGAGCTGTGAGGAGTGTGGAGTACTTAATATTTGCCATTACACACAGATCTACTCTAACTTGAATTGGTAGTTTAGCGTTACTCACCAAATGGACGGTTGTAACATTTCACGGCACAAATAGAAATTTGCAACGCTTCTGTGTTCAAATGGAAGTTTTTGCTGATATGGTCTCGATAAGCGTTTGTACAAATTCGACTTCTTAAGTACCAGTTAGACCACATGTTAACCTCCCATTGAGAAAACGTGGTGAACACACAAAAACCCCATCTTTGTTCGTAAATACCAAAATTTATTCGCTACTACTCTTTTCTAGTAGTCGTGAGGAAGAGCGAAACAGAGTATGAAAAATGAGTCGACCGCGTATTTTTGACAATGTGAACCCACATGTCATGAGGAGAGAGAGGGCAGACGCATACCTCGAATTATCTTTTACATTTTCTTTCGTAGTTCTAACATGTGCGTGTTCGCTAGTTTCGTTTTCATAGCTTTTTTGGAGCTCTCCCTAAAATGGAGGCCGCGAAGTTCAACTGTCTTTACATCGTCGCGGCTGGTCTTCAACTGACTGTCTTTACCTCGTCACGTCCGGCCATCAACTAACTCTCTTCCTGTTTTCTCTCCCGTATCCACTGCCTATCAGAACTTGTTATTGATTCAATGCTGACACGTTTCTATTTTTAAGCCGGGAATCCCTAATTATTTTACAATTGTACTTGTTAGGTTCCCAAGTATCGGTCTATCTCTTCATATATTATTAATATTGGACAAAATACTTGATATTTATGTAATCATTTGCTGGAAACTCTTAAAAATCTATACAAAAACTATACCAAAAAAGGTAAGCATGACTATATAATGAATGCAATTCCATAAAATATAGGTATAACATATACCTAAAGGAGTTTATGTGCTGCTAAAATCAATCAATACAATTAATAATACCATGAGGTAACTGACGATCTTTATCGAAAAAAAAGGTCGATTGTAGCACCAAATTCACCTTTTGGCTGGCAACAATTATACACAAAGATGTATATATTCAATAGGCATTTCGAAACTCGAAATTAAAATACCTTGATATTCTAAATATGGATATTTTTGGCTACCGAATGCTGGGATAAAAGAAAACTGAGTTCAATAGGATGGCAAAATTAAAAAGGTATAAAAATTCAGAAAAAATCGCAGACCGCTAAGAAGAGGCAGAGAGAAACCAAGATACAGGGGCCGGATTTAGGCTCCATTCCAGAAGATGGGAAAGTCAAAGAAGACAGTATAAGAAATGTCTGCAAAATATAACTACATACTAGTTCGTTAGAAGTCACTTATAACATCCGTATCTCATTTTTCTTTTACCAGTCGGCTGGGGCTGTATAATACATCGACTGCACCTATGCAGAGGGGTAAGACACCCACCAATGAAAGTCCTGGAAATAACACTAAACAATCTGATGGTGAGGTTCCAATGATGCTGGAGCTTTGGGGAATGCAGAGCACCCCTTCATTGCCATTCTATCTATGGGTTAGTTAGAACTAAACTGCATACTTATGCTAAACTGAATTTTTTTAATTCGAGCTATTTGACTAAACTAAATAGCTAAAATAGATTTGTTTTTGACAATTAAACTGTGCTTACATTTGGACTGCATGCTTAAGCTAAACTGAATTGTTTGAAATGGAACTGTTTTTGACATTGAAACTCTACTTACACTAAACTGAATTGTTTAATATAGAACAGTTTTGACATGTAACAGTGTGTAATCAAAATCTGTACTCATATTAAACTGAATTAGCTGAATTAGGATTGTTTGACTAAACTGAATAGCTTAAAATAGAAATATCGTAGACATTTAAACTGTGTACTCATGCTAAACTGAATTGGTTGAAATTGGACTGATTATTTACATAAAAATGGATTTTGAGTTAAATAACTTACAAAGGTTGACATGAAATCAAACCCAAACAACCAACCAACCAACCATCTCATCTTGCCCATGATCTCAGAGAAAATAAACAAGGATTTTGCGATCAAAGATTTCTTTTTCATTCACCTTTCCTTGTAAGACGATCCCTTTATTGTTTTCTTTCGGCTTTCGTCTAGCAAATGGTCATAACGGGAGAAAAGACCAACATAATCACCGATTTAAACTAAATGAAGAGGTATCGATTACATTGATTGTGTGTCTAAGGCTGATTCATTTTTTTTTGATGAGTATGAATTATTTATAAAAAAATTAAAACTTTAGACAAAGAAAGTCAATGTTTGGAGGCCAAAGTTTTTTTATATATTTATAACTGTATGTTAATTCCGTAAAGGGCTAGAGATGAGATTATTTTTTATATTTGGGAAGGCCAAAACGGACATGATTTTTATATTTAAATAGTTTAATCTCGTTCAGAGAAGGTTTGATTTTGCCATTATTTTTCATATATATATGTAGTCTAACAAAGTACCGTGTAATTCCGAAAGTGACTTTTTTTTAGTCAGTCAAGATTTGCCGACTGATATTTTGCAATAAAAATAATGAAATGCTTTTAGTGTTTAATTATATCTACAAGCGATTTGGGAGTTGGTATCAGTTAATGTATCTCTTTTAATTAAACAACATTCTTTTTATATGTACTTGTACAGAAGTTTTGTGTGCATTTTTGTAAACGTAATTTTGGATTCCCATAGAGCAAATAAAGGTATTACATCGAGGAAATTCAGTGGGTGGAGAGCATAAATCTTCATTCTTTCTATGCAAAAGAAAATTAAAATGAGCTATGTTAGGATTAAGTCAAAACATCATTTAAATTTAGAGGACGACTTCTTATAAATAATTTAAATGATACTTTAACAGAGAATTTTATATGAAAGCTTGCATGAAAGAATAATAGTAATTCATATCTGTGTTCACGCTAAAAGTTAAGGAGAACCAGTTGCAGATAATGTCTATACGATGACGTTTAGATTTTTCATATCAACATCATTGTGTTTATCGAGATTAATTTTTTCAAATTGGAGAAAAGAAATCAATGATTAATTATTTTACTAGCATACAGACGCATATAATTGTTGCCTAGGTTTTTTGTTGAGCAAAATTGCTGCGTATTTTACAACTCCATTAATAGTCGGTGTTGTATACAGAGGAGAAAGATAACAACACTTATGTATAAAGATATAATCTGCCTCTTTTCCGTTCCTTTTAATGCACGAAATATACGTATGAGTAAAGAAGAGAAAGTTCGGAGATCATTGAAATGCAAACGCACACACACACACAAACACATACGCACACACAGGGAGAATGGTTTGTTTTTCCGTAAAACCTCTATTTCTATCTGCTGCGTTCTGCCTGGGTCAAAACCTTCCTTGGTGTATATAATTTTCCGGGCACCCACACAATCCACTTGGTTACACCTCCCACTTACTAAATGCACGTTCACGCGCCTCCTGTCTAGCATGCGAACCCCGCTCTTCACGCGCCACTTCCGCCGCGGATATATCTGCGTCCTGTTTACTTGAAGAAACAGGTGTACTTCCTGCTGTTTTTCTGCTTCCTGCGTTCGATACTTCAAGCTTGTCACCCATAGAATTTACGCGGCGTTTCCGCTGGTTCATCAGTGTCCAGGTTAATTTAGGTATTAGGGTTGTTTCCTGTCATGCCACGAGCGCAATTTCCGCAGCATCTCAAAAGAACCTAAGAGAAATTCAAGGAGTTGAATTCAGATTTCTGTATATGTATATGTGTTATACCTATTACAGTTTTTTTATGGGTCAAATTTATCTATTTGATCCATATTGATATTAGAAAGGAACACTTTAAAATATGCCTGTAAACAAATTGCCATTATTATCATTAGAAGAAGCTAGACGGCAATTACACAAGAATGTTGTGAGCAATATTGAATAAGTCCTGGCGGCAACACCCCACAAGACACCAACTATACGGCCACTTGCCTCCTATCACGAAAACTATACAAGTTAGACAAAATAGACACGCAGGACACTGCTGGAGAAGCAAGGACGAACTCATCAGTGATGTACTCCTATGGACCCCCGCTTATGACCAAGCAAAAGCAGGATGACCAGCTCGAACATACATACAGCAGTTATGTGAGGATACAGGAGGTAGCCCTGAAGAACTGCCAAAAGCGATGAATGATAGGGAGAAGTGGCGAGATAAGGTCAAGGATATCCGTGCTAGCGGCACGACATGATAATAATGATTATTAATATTATTATTTACTCATTAGAGTTTTTCACATCAGCGATAGTTGATGGTCTTTCACTGGAGATTGAGTGACAGCAAGTCTCCTCAAGTATCCAGGACTCGTCTTAGTATTCTGGCCGTTTTCAATAGTGTTGTTGTTTGCATGGTCTCTCCTTGGCCGCCAAACTCCAAATCCTCCAGGCCCTTTAATAATCCTTTAGTTACCGTGCCAAAATCACCAACCACAATTGGTATAATTGTCCCCTTCATGTTCCATAGTTTTTTTCAATTCTCTAGCAAAGTCGAGGTACTTATCTCTTTTTTTACATTCATTCAGTTTTATTCTGTGGTCAGCCAGTACAGCAAAGTCAACAATTTTGCTGATTTTCTTTTTTTTTTTTTTTTTGTTGATTATTATAAGGTCTGGTCTTCTGGCCGAGATTAGGTGATCCGTTTGTATGTCGAAGTCCCATAGGAGTTCATGTTTATAATTATTATTATTATTATTATTATTATTATTATTGTTGTTGTTGTTGTTATAATTAGATAAGAATATTCATTGGAAAACATGATTGTTTGAAAATTACTGATAGTCTATTGGAAAACGAAACCGTACCAACTCTTTACAATTAGATTGGGAATACTTCGAACAATATTAAGATGAACCTACAAATTATTATTATTTTACTTCTTGAGACATTTTCATACCAGCGTTAGCTGATGGTCTTTCATTGCAGTCTGAGTGACAGCAGTTTGTCTCAGGTCTCCAGGAATTTCCTCAGTACTCTAGCCAATCTCAAGAAGTTTCGCTTGTCTTGATTCGTCCTCCGATCTTTAACTTTACAGTCTCCTTTTGAAGCATTTGGATACCGCTCTAAGCGCAACAATTACAATTATTATCATCGTCACCTTAATGTTCCATAACTTTCTTACTTCTTTGACAAGATACAAGAACTTGTTTCTCTTTTTTCTTTCTTTGATTTTCACTCTGTGGTCAACCGGAATTACAAAGTATGTTTTCTTTTTTATCAATCATCAGAAGGTGTTTTTCTCGCTAGGATAGGTAATCTGTTTTAACTCAAAACCCCAGAGGTTTTCGAGTGTCTCATTGTCCAAAATAGATTCTAGTTGTGGATATACCATTTAATGTTATTGCTAAATTTTAATTTTTGCCCTGTCAGCTTGAGCTGTAGAATATACTGAGAGCTTTTCTGCAAAGAGGTAAGAACCGCTACCAAAGAGTGTCCTTGATAGGACACTTAACAATCTGATGGTGAGGTTCCAGTAATGCTGGATATTTGGGGAATGAGGAGTACCCCTTCCTTGCCATCGTCCCCATGTCTACTCTGGCGCAGAGTGGTAGTACCTGACAGGGTCCTATCTATGGGTCAAATAGAACTAAATTGTGTACTTATGTTAAACTGAATTGTTTGAAATCCAACTGCTTTTGACATGGAATATGTGTACTTATACTAAACTGAATTGCTTGAAATAGAAGTGATTTGACATTGTAACTGTATAAAAAAAAAATTTACTTATACTATTGCCCAGTCGGCTGGAGCTGTAGAATACACCGACTTCTTCTCTGCAGAGGGTCCTATCTATGGGTTAAATAGAATTAACCGAGGTTTCTTGAGCTTACTGTTGTTGTTTTTTTTGTATTTAAACTGCGTAATTATGCTAAACTGAATTGTTTAAAATAGAAATGTTTTGAATTTTAAACTGAGTACTTATTCTAAATAGAATTGCTCGAAATAGAATTGTTTTGATACATAAACTGTGTACTTATGAAAAACTGAATTATCTGAAATAAAATTGTTTTGATATTAACTCTGTGTATTGTCCACTCAGCTAGGGCGTGAGAATACACCAACTGCACCATTGCTCCCGGGTCCACTCTGGTCCGGAATGATAGCACCTGATAGGGCCCTATCTATGGGTTAAATAGAATTAATTGCATACTTACGCTAAACTGAATTGTTTGAAATAGAGCTGTTTTTGACATTGAACCTCTACTTACACTTAACTGAATTGTTTAATATAGAACTGTTTTGACGTTTTACTGTATGTAAACAAAATCTCTACCAATAGTAAACTGAATTGCTTGAATTAGAACTGTTTGAATAAACTGAACAGCTTGAAATAGAATTGTTTATTACAATTAAATTGTTTACTCCTGCTAAACTAAATTGTTTGAAATAGAACTATTTGCTTAAAATGGATTTGGCGTTAAATAACTCAAAAAAGTTGATATGCCATAAAAGTCAAACAACCAACCTATACTTATACTAAACTGAACATTTAAGAACAAACAAAAATTATGGCCTGACGTTTACCAATTCGAAACTTTTTTCAGTGTTACTCTGAGTGATTCTTGACATAAATCCGCCTCAGGACTTTCTTCGGGTCTTTGTATTTTTTTGATATTATTTATCTATTCGGCCTTTCTGATAAGTTCTTTCTGTTCCCATATCTTACTACAAATTGTTTTGATTCCCTCACCGGGGTTGCTGGTATATCCTAATGCATTCTCTACCTACTTCTTGGTAGAATTTTATTTTGTTATTGGAATGTCCTATTTTGCTTGTTCTGCTTGACCCCATCTCATTATCTTTTAAGTCTTCTTTCTTTCGCTAATAGTTTTTGATTTATCTTTTCAAGTTGCCTTACCCGGTCCATCTGCTGTTTGGTTTTGATCTTTTCAGCCCAGAATATTCTCTTGTGCTTTTCCTTCCTTAGTACCCGCATGTGTTGAGGCAATTGTTTCATCAGTCCATTTAGTCTAATTTTTCAACAATGTTTTGAATATCTGTTCAAGTTCCGTTGGCGACAACTGATTTTTCGCTCACTAATTTTGCCCCTGGATAAATCAGCTTGTTTAGTTCTGTGGTGCTACCCAAAGAGACATTCATAATAATTTGGAGGTGCCCGTGATGTAATGGTTATCGCCGTAGGAAATGGACACAGCAACACGAGTTCAAATCCTGGACAAGACCGATTGCATTTCACATAGCACTAATACCCTTGAGAAAGGTATGAATCCAATTATTCTCCCTCCAGCTTTGGGTAAATAGTAGGGCTGACTGGATTCTTCAGCCTTGGTGGGGCAACTAGTCGAGGAGAAGGAAAACCCAGAATTAAAACCTGTTAAACTCCACTTAAAAATTAACCTTGTGTCATATCCTGTCCGAGCGGAGGGGTTGGGTAAATATGATAATTTGTTTACCTTTTCGCTTTCTACCAATACTTAGTTCTAGTCTTGGTTTCGAAAGGGTGGTAAACTAGTATTTTCGCTCATAATTTTCTTTATTAATTTACATTCATTTTGTGTTCTTGTATCATCATTTATTTTGTAGTGTTGCGGTGTTTGGTGTTTCGGTTTTAAGTAATTTGCATTTCAATTCGATTAGGATAGTCTGATTTATCCATAATTAGCACTTTGGTTTTGGTCGGGTGGTCTTGTTGATGTGGCACGATAGGCGTCATTTGTTTTTTGTAGGTGTGGGTGAGTGCAAGACAGAGGATTCCTTTGTCTGTTTTGGCGTGAAAACCACTCAAAGGGCTTGCGTGCAAGATTTTCTACGAGACCGGAAGAAGACGAAGGAATGCAAGGTCCCAAAGCAGTCAACAGAAGAAGACAGTAAACAGAAGTTGGGAGAAGGCGACGGTCAGAGAAGAGCGGCCGCTAAGCGAGAAGCTATGACTTGTAAATTCAGAAGCCGGGTTGGCCAACGTGAGAGGATGAGTCAGCGTTTCTGATGGCTGTGTAGGGGTTTTGCTCGGATACACGCCCGCTATAGCCTACAGATGCACGGAATAAGACAGAAAAGTGCCCAAACTTCTCTCTTCTTGCGCTTGGAGCTAACCCAAGTCCGTGCGTGTTTGTTCTTCTTTTCTTCAACGCTCTTGGTTGGGTATGTTGTGTCTTGTATGTTTGGAAATCAATGTGAAATGTCCCTGACCGGAGATGAGAGAAACCACTAGACGATCGGATTGCCACGAGCTGGTTTAGGAGGTTGAGATAGTGGGGACTGGCCAGAGGGTATATTCACATGGATAATTTTCTTTATTTACCAGAGCACATATTTCTTGGATCCGTAAATTAGAAAACCACTTCCTCTATATGATTCTAGCTTATTTTGTATTAGATCAAGTGGATGCTATCCAAATTTCTTCTATTCTTTTTCTGAATCCACTTTATGTGGGATTGTTCTTATAATAACAGTGAACTATTTCTTTGTTTTCTTCTTTAGTTCATTTTTTCAGTTGGTACCTTGACCATTATTTGTGTACCTGAAGTTAAAAGAGCCAACACGACGGATTCCCTCGGGTTCCCTATGTTGGTTATCAAGGTAGTACAAACTGATCATTATATCCAGACATTTAGGAGGTGCCGTGGCGTAATGGTTATCGTCGTAGGAAATGGACATGGTAACACGAGTTGAAATCCTGGACGAGACTGATTGCATTTCACATTGCACTAATACCCTTGGGAAAGGTATGAATCCAATTATTTTCCCTCCAGCTATGGGTAAATAGTAGGACAGACTGATTTTTTCAGCCTTGGTGAAGCAACTAGTCAAGGAAAAGGAATACTCTGTATTCAAACATGTTAAACTCCGCTTAAAAATTGACCTCGTGTCATATAAAAAAATGGAGGTGTCTGTGGTGTAATGGTTATCGTCGCAGGATATGGACACGGCGACACGAGTTCAAGTCCTGGACCTGACTGATTGCATTTCACATAGCACTAATACCTTTGGGAAAGGTATGAATCCAAATATTCACCCTCCAGCTATGGGTAAATAGTAGGGCAGACTAGGTTCTTCAGCTTGGTGAGGCAACTAGTCTAGGAGAAGGAAAACTCTGAATTCAAACCTGTTAAACCCCGATTAAAAACTGACCTTGTGTCATATACTACCCGAGCGGAGGGGTTAGGTAAATATATCCAGACATGCAGTCTTCCTTCTACGATGAATTAGATTTGGATTTGTCATTTTTCATGGGTTATATATTGAGGCAATAGTAGAACTAGGTGTTGTTTATTATCTATGCTCCTGTTAATGATGTGAGCGGATTATCTTTTTTAGGAAAAGGACACTAAAACGGGGCAATAAAAAAATGCTCGCAAAAAAAGACTCATTTCTAAAGTAAACATTCACAAAAGAATATAAATATGCAAGGAGGATTCTCGTGGTGTAGTTTTTAACGTACTGGACTACAACATCGTAGTTAACGAGTTCGAATTCCATTCGGGCTATTCCGTTCAACTTCGGATTGATAATCTTAAGAAACGTATAAACCTTTTTGAAGAATAGTACCGATACTACTTAACCCAAGCTATGGGTTAAGTAGTATCGGTACTATTCTTCAAGAAGGATTGCTTTGATATTAGATTACCCACGAACGATTATGTGCCATTAAACAAAGAAACCAAACTAAAGCAAAAATATGACAAAAATTTACCCGTTTAAGTTTGAAACTGATGCATGAAAAAGTGAACTATATCTGCTTGTAAATTGAAGTAGCTACTTATTGTTCAGTTCAATAAATTGTCGGAACCAAAGAGAAATTTAAACCAAGGACACCCATTTTCAGGAGAGTCTTTCCTTTCTGCAAATAGTAGAGTCAGTGTATTTTAATCAGATAGATATATAGATAATATTTTGGGAAAAGAGAAACCCATCAGGATCGATTCCCAAGCAAATAGCGAGAGAAAAATATATTAATAGTTAGTTTTTGAGCAGTTAGGGATAGACGCCATAAACAGGTTGAGTTTTTTTTTGTTTTGGTGGGGGTTGTTCTTTATAAAGGAAATGCAGATAAAAATAATTCAAAAAGTATTAAGAAAGCGAAATCTATAGTTCACAAACGTATCGGTATACAAGGGGGTAGTGGAAGCAGGTTGGTGGATGGACGACGAAAAAATAGGCAATTACGTAATGGGGAGAGCATTTCTATGAAACGTCACAAATCGATCATTCATTGTCATTCAGCAGCGGATCATAGCAAATTACACCGCATATACACGGAAGCATATAATGGTGTAGGAAGTATTCACGAAGCTGGGCCTAAATTGACCCACTATTTTGCCAAGGGCAGATAATTGCTTTAAGGAAACTGAGCGTTCGTGCGGAGTACGTTGAAATAAGATCCAAAGTGACGAGAGCTGAGATGATTGGATTTTTGATTCCTCAATATTGACCAGCTGATAATGTGTTGAAAATGGTGGGAAGGCAAAAAGTAAAATGATTTTTTTTAGTTTTTTTTTCGGGGGACTTAAGGGTTATTCTGTGGAAGAATTACTTTCCTTATACATATTGCATTATTGAGTAACTTTAAAGTACGTGTGCTTTCTCTATTTGATTGATTTAAAATAAGGAAAACAAAAAAACATAGAACTCAAAATAATCAAGGAAAGAGATGAGCTGACATAATGAAGAGGGAAAATTCTCAAGGACATAAAACAGATTTTAGAAGGTTCTTTTTAGCGGCAGAGACTATGTTGAGTGTTTCAAAATAGATGCAACCCATTAATATAATAATTCATATTGCATCAAATGATCTTTCATCTGACTCTTAAAAAGCAATTATATCACTTTAGAATGATCAAACTAGATGACAGAGCATAAATTGATTGATTTATTTTACAGTGCAAGAGAAAGTCTAAGTTATTGGGAATGTCTTCGGAGGAACTTTTTCAGACTCCCTCCGACAGAATTTTTCACTGCATCCACATTGTCAGGACATCTTGCAGTCTACTTCTTGCCATATCTGGGATTTTTTGCCTTCTTGTTGAGGTGGTCTACTGACCCTGTGACTTGAGATTTGTGTACCCAACGATAAATTTGGCTTTTTGGAGGATAATTGTTAAGTTAAATATCCTGCAAAATTCTGTTTGCTGAGTTTCGAAAGATTTTTGTCTCCAAATAAGTAGAGACGCAACATACTTTCCTCTCTTGTCTAAGGCATGTTGATCGAGGATTAATAGTTGTCATAGTATAATATTTTCCAATCTAAAATAAAAAAGAACACTATTATTAGTAGAGTTATTAGAAAACACATCGATCCCATGTATTTTGAGACACCCTATATCTGTACATAAAGAATCCTGGGTATGACACTAAATTGTATCTGTCGCATGACTGGGTCTGGACAAAAGTTACCGGAGCTACAGCAGAAATGTAGAAAGTACGAGTTCACAAAAAAGAAAAAAGTCAGCCACGTCTTTTCACAAAACATCACTCACTTTAACAGTGTGTTTCAGCCTTCCTCAGGCACAGCCACAAAAACAGGAAATACGGTGGCATTTTTTTGAGTCGACGAAAGAAAAATCCTATTTTTCCATAATTCGTAGCACACACACATTTGAATGTAGATCCACAGCTTAAGCTTCTTAGTAGTCCTCTGTTGATCACTAACTGACTGACAGAGACTTTAAAAAATCTCTAAATATCTTGTGATCCTTTCTCGCGCTTACTGCGAGTATTTTCATGGTTTACCCTCTGTGGTCGGTTCAAATAGACATTTAGCAGATTTTTCTTGTGATGGTGGTGATGGTGATCCTATTATACCCAACCCCTCCGCTCGGGCAGGATATGACACAAGGTCAATTTTTTTAAGGCGGAGTTTAAGAGGTTTGAATTCAGAGTTTTCCTTCTCCTAGACTATTTTGCCTCACCAAGGCTGAAGAACCTAGTCTGCCCTACTATTTATCTATAGCTGGAGGGAGAACAATTGGATTCATACCTTCCCCAAGGGTATTAGTGCTATGTGAAATGCAGTCAGTCTTGTCCAGGAATTGAACCCGTATCGCCGTGTCCATATCCTGTGACGATAACCATTACACCACGTGGTGGTGATGGTGATGGTGGTGGTGGTAGTGGTGGTGATAGTTGTACCGATGATGGTGATAGTGGCGATAAGGTAGTTACTTTCATTACAGGATCTAGTGATGAGGTCTTAGTTCTGGAATTCTGGAGAGAGTGGAGTACTGCTTCATAGCCATTACTCAAAGGTTCACTGTGAACTGAAGTAGTTGTACTTATAGGGCCCCATATATGGCTCAAATAGATTTTTTTCAGAAATCATTAGAATTAAATTAAAATACTTTGAAGATACTTACCTACGGGCAAACATATGTTTACGCTGTATCGTGGTAAGGAAAAGATACACAGTGAAATAGAGTTCATTATTTATTAATTCAAGTGGTACAGTCCGACTAGTATTATAAGTCTCGCGCTGTTGGTGTTACATCCAAAGTTAGTCTACTACTGACAGACGCCCTCCCAGAGCTCTGTCTCTGTTTTCTTTCTGCTTCCTTCTGCTCCTCCGTGCTTAAGAGACACAGCGTCTATTGTATTTCCGCGATACCAGAAGTCACGTGGTACGAGCCACTATGCAACGTTTTATTATTAACTAGGATTGTTTACTTGAGACCAGGAAATTACTTGGAAAGAACTGACTTAGGCAAATAATGACCCAATAACTGCTGATATGCAGTAAAAGAAAATAAGTATTCTATGTAAATTTGAAAGGAATTATTATTATGAAATTATATTTGATGAATCATTATATATATATATATATAAACCTAAGGTAAGTGGATTGTCTCCCTTGGTTGACTGTATTCTCTAAAGGCTATGCATGACGCATTTAATAAGTCGATGAACCTTTTAAACCAATCAATAAGTGGCCCGAGTACGTTGCCACCAGATATCTAGTCTTCTTTTCCGACCGATCTCCGTAACCAATGCACGTTCAAATTGTCTCTGCTCCAATTCCAGCAGTAAACGGTGGAGAACTGTGTGAAGTGCGTTAAATTTTGGTATATACGACACATGGAATTCAGTTAAGTTGATTATTAGATGCCCCCCACATTTGGCCGAACAAAAGCAGAACGACCAGCTGGAACATACATACAGCAGCTATGTGAGGATACGGGATGTAACCCTGA